>KB663943.1:9370835-9458871 GCA_000349025.1 Anopheles minimus | reverse complement strand
TAAAGGTTCCCGGAAGATGAAAAACGAGCGTTATAATGTGACTTTGTTTAGAATTAATGCAATAAAGTTGTACAAATTGCTTATTTTTAGGCGAAAACACTGTGTTTATTCAAACGCTCAAATTAGGCTCTAAAACGGAGAAATATACAGTTTATTAGAGAAATATAATGATAAATTTTATTAAAAAAATAGAAGCAGTAAAATATAAAAGAAATGTTTTCTTTTCAATGTCAGCATTATTTTTACTTTCATTGTAACATAGAGCAATTTGTAACATTGCATGCACCGTGTACAAAACACGTTGAACTGTAATTTGATCCAGCATCCTAAAAATATTCCAGTCTATGGTCCGCTTACGGCATAAAGACAACTTCAAACTTCACAATCGTGAGTGGGATGCATTTCGTGTTGATGTCGCTCTCCACCAAAGCTAATCATCGCACTCGTTAATCCCTGCGCGTCTCACCCTCCTGCAGCATTGCCCTCCACAAAAATGATCGTAATACGCACCATTCATCTTTATAACAGGGCACGCGTAAAATGGCGACGGTACGTCGGAATAGAAAAACCACTCGCACCATTCATTAAATGTCGAGCTGTCGGCAAGGGCTTACAATACACGCACCACATCAAACCTATCATCTTCAGCTGTAAAATTACACTTGCACTTGCGTGTAGCACTCCCGCATGAGTGTGTTGGTTGCGTTGGTAAACATAATTATTGATTTACAGGCAGCTAATTATGTCGCACACACACACACACTGGGTGTTTGTATCTTTAACCCTCGGTACATCGTTCGTTCACAGTTTGAAGCAAATTTTAACAGTTCATGATCTGATAACGAGCCATAAAAATGAACATATCATTCTACGTGGCCTACACCGTTCTTCTTTCCTGTTCCAGTTCCGGTTCGGTGTGTTTATTTGGTTGTTATTCATTAGACGCCTGGGGGGAGGAGGTCGAAACTGGCATTCACATCCTACGCGATAAAACATCACCTCCCACACCACCGGAAGCTGGAGGCGGAAAGGTGAATAAAATGTTAAAAGGACAGGCGGAGTCAGGGAAGGTAGGAGGCAGTGGAAATGATGGTGTAATTTGTCTCAACATATCTTCTTCTGACATTTCCGGATGCTGTGGCGGTGGAAGCGAATAGCTAGGGTAGGTACGCGTGTACACATTTCGTACATTTGGCATGGTAATCATTTTGTGGGGCATAACCCTTTTTTGGCGTATCGAAGGGATGTGGTGACTTGGTGATTACTGGCATCCTTGCGTACTTTCGCTTATCAGCAGGCAGGACAGCAACAGTACCAACGGTACTCCGACCAGCACACATTCTCCGTTTTACGGGCATTTCGTTCGTATAATTGCCATACCGCCATTTCCAGTTCCGCCGGCTCGGACGTTGGACAAACCACTGGGTAGCCAAAACGGGGCTTGGAAAGGTTGGACAGGAAATGGGCGTAAATTACTCCCTTTAAATTGAGTTAATTTCATTAGGAAAATTTCATAAATTGAATCACTCCCCATTCCACCCACGGTTGCATTTTGATACACAACCACACAGTGGAATGAGTTTTACCACCAGCCATCCATGCCCAAAGTGAGGTTAGATGGCGAGCCTGTGTTTGGGCTTAAAGTAGGCTTAGAAACTTCACACTGAGCACGTGCAGTCAGCTTGGATTTTTTATTTGTTTTAGTAGCAACTTTCCCAAAAAAAAAATACAACAACCTCACCAAGTGTGTGTGTTTAGAGCCCTCATTCGTGTCCAAAGGGAAAGCCATTGCGCGACTGTCATTATTCATTCCGCACGTCGCACATGTGTGTCCGCCAGGGGGAATGTCAACCAAGCTGCGGCCACCGTCATACTTTTGAATGGGTTTGCTGCTTACCATCGGCACTCCTTCCCCCTTCCTACTTCAGCTCACCTTGCAGGCTCCTTTCAGTCTGGAATTTCGGTCGGAGTCGAAATTATGTCGTCAGCGCCATTTCGAAGACAAACGCATCCGTGGAGGATACGCTGCTAGAACGATGTGGCACGTTCACAAACGAAGGGGGATGGTGCGTGTTTTGCACCGAACCGTACCGGGTACGACGTTTTCGTCAGGCCGGAGTTTTGGCCGCTGCACGCCAGAAAAGACCCACTGACCGAATGACTGACGGGATTCGTAAAGCAGCTAGACGTAGCGAGATAATTTAAACGAAAAACAAAAACAGAGAGATCCGTTTCAAAGCTGCGTTCGGATGCGGAGGTCCTGATAAAGGCACAGCAAACAAACAAACAAAAAACAAGCGAATAGGAACTAAAACAGTTCCCACCCGTGTACACTTTTGCAAAGTTAACCTGTGTGTTTGTGTTGTTTTGGATGTGAATGTTTGCGTCAACACCGAAACGAAGAGGAGCAGCTTTTGTCATAAATTTTAATTACGTACCACCACATGTGTTGTGCGAATGGTACGTACCGTTCCGTTCTGGACGGTATATAGTTTGTACCAACCATTGCGTATCGTGCCTGGCACGTTCGTAATTTGTTTTAGCCGTTGTTTTATCCATAACTAAAGATTTAAAGATTCCCCATTCAAAACGATTAATCTAATTTCATTACTTTAGATTATTTAATTTATTTATAACAGTTTTAAAACTTTATTCAATAAATTGTATTTATGTGCGAATTTCCTTAGAGTGCTTATGTTAAAGGAAAGCAAACAAATGTTTAAATTACCCAACTATATTGCCTTGATCAGAAAAATAATTATTTTGTAATACAGATTGCATACCACTAGGCGTTAATACTGTATTAGTGCATAGTGGTTCTTCAATTTGCTACTTTTGACGTACACTTTTTCATCCTAGTAAATTCTTATACGGTCACTCAATGCCCACCAGATGACACTAAGAACAACAAAAGAATTCACGTTTGTCTAGTTCTAGCTGTCATTAAAATTAAGCAACACAACACAACTGGTAGCACTTCACACTCTCGTACCTGCACACGTACGGCCAGTAAGCCACCATGTGGCCTTTGTACGTGCTGTACGTGGGTTTAGTTTGTGGAAGATTTGGAAGGTGGAAAAAAAAGTTTCCGTTTTTCGCAGAAAGGAGATAATTAGTGGTGTGTTCGGATTAAGTTGCTCTTTCCGTGTGCCAAGTGGCGAAAGTATGCTGTGTATAAGGGAAGAGATTGTTTAGCAACCGAAAGGAAGGTTGCATTAATTAGTATCTCTTTCAAACATAAGAACTATCTATCACAGAAAAACTATTCTTTTAGTACTTTTTATGAGTGTATCAAAAAGGACTGGTAACTGATGTTCCAAACTTACCAGGTTTTCACCTCCGATTTGATTGAAATGTTACAAATCAATTTTAATTTTATATCCCTTCAAGATCAGTATGCAACGAAAATAAAGCCCCATCTCGTGAATGTCTTGCATGAATGTATTTCCATTTCTATAGGAACTAAGCTGCTCTTCCCAACACGCAAAAGAAGCAACTATTCGAGTGTGTAATTGAGTGTTTGTTTGTGGGACCGTGTTCAGTTTCACGCCCCTGTTTCCATCCCTTGCAAGTATAGTTATCGAACTTCCCGGTTCGAAACTTTCCTTGTCCGTACAAAGGACCGACGATTACACGCCTAACCTTTCGCCCGTTTCCTTCCGCTCTTCTTTGAGAACTTGTGAAAAAGGGTTGTGAAAGATTAATCCTTCGTTTTTCTTCGCAATCCTTTATACTGACCTCTCTCACACTCTTCTCAACAACCATCATGTGTCGTCCTACCCATCTTACAGCGTGTGTTCCAAGTCGGAGGCGACGTGTGACATGAATGAATCCGATAAACGAACGGTCTCCAACGACGCCTCACACTGCATTGAGGTTCTGACACATTTGCCTTACTGACATTGGTCGCCCGATGACATCGTCCGACACTCCGGGCATGGTCCGGTGTGGGGTTGTTCTTATGGACAACTTTACAATATACATACGTACTCGGTACCATCCCGATGTACAGCCCAGCACTTTGGGCACCCCAGAACACTCTCCATTCCAAAGAACAGCTTCTAGAACGGGCTTCCAGCTTTATCTCAATCCCTTTTCTCCATTTCCGGTCACTTTGTTACGATAACAACTGTATCCTTTCCCAGACGCACATACACATACGTACGGTCCGGTGGTCCGGTGGTCCGGTGTATTTGCTTAAGTCGATTTGCTTTCCCCTTTTCTGCATAATCGTCATGCGACTGGGGTTGAACCGGAACGTCTAAGGGAGTCTCGTACCCGGTGACACGGCACGAACCGGGTCAGCTTTTTGGTATTTACTAAGTACATCTGTTTGTTGCCACTGTTTGGGGGTGGATTTGAAGCGAGCTTTACGGGAACTTACTGGCTCACACTTCCACTGGGGACCGCAAGGTCCAGCGACCCGTCACGCCAGCTCTCGTGCTGGCGTCCGTTTATCGAATACTACCGTTCGGGTTTGGTGCACTGGACACGTGAGAACATAAACCGGACCGGAGGAGTGGGTTTCTCCTCTCCCACCCACCCCTCCTTAACAGATAAAAACCTTCTCCTTTGATCGCCACATTCAATGGAAAGGTGGTTTGCTAGTTCATTTATATTTCATCTGATTTGATATGTGAACTTTTTGGCAGATGACTAAGCCTCGATGTGCGTAAAAGTGTGTTCCACTGTCCAGCTGGGTGGACAGTTGAAGTTGTACCCGGCCGTACAGCTGAGAGCCCCCGATGGACAGATGCACGCTACCGACGGTGTCTTTGCACGGCATCCTCTAACCAGCGATCCAACAAATGGGTTCCGAAGCTTCCAGTCGAACAAGGAGGAAAAAGCATTCAACCCACCAAACGCTCGAGTAATGTTTATTTATGTTGAAATACATGTTTTATTTGTGCCGAGCAAATAGCAATAGTTTCGTTGTGCCCGCAACGACTGCACCGCGCGAGGCAACGGCGACCGGTAGTTCCGGGCGAAACCCTGATGGTAAAGATTGCACCGTACCGCCACCGTGAGCAAATGGAGCAAAGAAATGTTTTTGCTTACATTTGCCTTGAGCTTACACTCGGGCCGCCGGGTGGGGTTTTCGTAGCCAACCGTACTCGAGAGGAAATTGCTACGTTCAATACCGGCCCTTAAAACGGTGTCCGGGCGGGATGGAGTTTCGTACAAATTGCATTGAATTTCCAGCCGCTTTGACCCCGGGGAAGCTTCGACGAATGTTTGAAGAACATTGTCGGCCACGCTACAACTGGTCGTACGGGTTTTGAATTATTTGCAATATCCTTCCCCTTCCGGGAAGGCAGGGGTATGCAGGGGATATGCATTTTCTTATTGAATTTTTTCGTCCAACCTTAGGTGGATGTTCCGTTCGGCTGGAATTGGGAATCCTTGGCAAATGCAAGAATTCTTTAACTCTGTTTCCCTCCGTTCGCTCTCGATAGCGATCTGGTGCGTATTCTAAAGGGGCGTTGGTGTTATTGGCTGCAACATTCATGCGAAGTCAATTGAAAACTCATCTATTGCATTCCCATCGACGTATTGCGTCGAATTGATAAGGTTAATGAAAAGATACTCCAGCGGGTGTTGATGTATGATGAACCATATTTTTAATGCCACAAGTGCAAACCCATTTTGGAAGCGATAACGATAGGGGGGTACAGCAAAGTATTGTGATTTTGAGAAGGGTTTTCAATAGAAAAATACCATTTAGAGCAAATTGCATAGAACTGTGTTATGATGGTTATTAGTAATAGGTGAGGGGAGATACAACTGAAAAATTTATATTGGTAATCCTTAAAATTCACCATATTAGTTATTAGATTCTTTCAGACATTACTAACCCCAGGGCTAACTCGAATAACTTGAGGCTTAGCTAATATAATCTACACTATTCTCAAAATATCTTATCTGTTTTTCTATGTTTATTAGCTCAATAGAGCTATCGTCTAACTGTATATAAATTCTTGAATTTCGAACGTTTAAATATCTTGAGCTGAGCATGTTAAATGCCTAGAATCTTAGCAATAAAAGAGCCTTAGTAATGTTGCTTGACGAGTCCAGTGGTTGTAAGCCGAAAAACGAGCATCAATCATGGTATTGTGAGGTCAGAACAAAAATGACTCAATGTTGTTTTCTAATGAAGAATTAAAAACACTTCTCCATCTTGCTTACTCCACTCAACCATTCGAAAACGACGAAAAGTCATCGAAAGCAGTAATAAATTTATTTAATTTTCAAACACCATCTCTAATCGATGGGAGAAATTGGATTTCTTTGAGCTGTTGGTGTGCGAAATTATTGGGTAAATTTGAAATTAAACCCACCATTTCTACCGGCCAAACTTTGCCCATCGAAAATCGGATAGCTCATTTCTCAGCCCTCAGCCGGGACGGGAGTTTCCGTTGTACTGTGATCGTTCTCGAGCGGTACGATTGACAGACATCGCCGTCTTCGCCACCATCATCAGCGTTGGTTCTGGTGCTGGAGATTTACCAACGTGACGGTGATGGTGAATTCCAAACCCTTTCCCAGCCAAAAGGTTGACAACCGAAGGTGGTTTCGAATCACTTCGTGCGGGATGCACACGCTTGTCAACCTTTTGCAATCTAAACCACTTCTCAGGGAAGCATATTTGGAGAATGCTGCGACGGTTCGGCGAAACAGATTCCATGCAGCTAGAATTCGAATTTGCAGCGAGTCCTTTCGTGTCTCACAAAGCTCCCTCCGCCATAAGCTCTCCGCCAGGTCCACCGGAAATGTGTTAAAACGTTAAATTAGAAAAGTTTCTCACTTCTAATTATTCGCCCGGTTCGAGTCTCGAATATTATCACGACACTTTCCCGGACGGTATAGAATAGTCGCCCTCGAGTGTGTGTTTGTGTGTGTGTATGGGTGGTTGTGAATGAACTCGACGACAACCCGAAAATAGTTTGACGCTTTCCGTTTCGACCCCACCCCACCCCAGGTCTCCGGATTTGACTTTCCGCGTGCCTTCGGTTGGTTCTCGCTTTGTTTGCTCCATCCGGTCAACCGGACGTATGGCGGTGGATACGGTTTCGTACAGCCCAACCCGATCGTTTTGTTGTTCCGGCGGTTGTTTTGAGGTTTCCCCTGTACATACTCGCACAGGAGTCACTTTTCCGAAGTTTCGACCGGCCGCTTCCGGGAAGGAGCGGGTATGTGTCTGTGCACGCAATACACAGCAGCAGCATGTGTAGCATGTGGTCCAACCGAACTTCAACTGCATCCGACCGGATCGTTCTGTGGTTTTGTGTCGGAAGGGCTAGCTGACTCCAACAAATCCCACCCACGACCGGTGTGTGTGTGTGCCGCCGGTGGATGGGAAACCGGGCACGAGTGCCCCTATTAGTGTTAAAGATGGTGGCATGGGTTAATAATTCGCCCGCTTGCAAACGGTTAGCAGCCGGTGAACGTTTTACCGCACGGGGAGCATAACAAAACCAGTGCTGGGCAATGTGTGTGGCGTGACTTGAATGAATCTAGTGCTTTCTTCCTAGACTAGATAGTGTTCGCCTTCAACAGCGTTGGAAGCGTGTGTGGAATGACCTACGCCAGGGGTCGACACAGTTTTCTTAGAAGTGGTTTGACGGTAAAGAAAAAACCCTAATACTGCGGGGCTGATTCTATTTTTTAAAATTCTAAATAAGGAGATTTCATAATTCTAACTAGAGAGATATTCATCATAACTGTTGGTTCATTGCTTAAACTATTTTCAATCAATTGTTTTTTGATTTCAAAAAACTGAATTATGCATCTAATTTTAATAACTTAATAACTTGAGTGTGAAAAAAAATGGCAAAAGAAGGATAAAATCATCTGGCAGGCTGGACTTTGCCGACCCCTGATCTACAACATCGGTTTGTGGAATATCTTCCAACGATGAACATCCAATTGCATACATTCAGGCGTTTTGCTTTCAATGAAGCGTCTTTTCACACTTTCATCTTACGGAATCACCATTTACGACCGTAATGATCTATTTACGTTGGGACAGGTGTCTTGCGGTTCAGTATCAGGTAAATTCACCAGAAAGAAGTTATTTTCCTGTACAGCTTAGCACCATTTAAGCGCCATATCTATATCCATCCTAACGTAATCCGCTTCCTACAGCAGTCAATTTATCTATCCATCCCGTTTTGCAACGGAGCGTAAAAGTGATTACGGTGCATCAGTGACCCATGCCAAGGGGTTAATAAGAAGGAAACCGAAAAACCGATGCATTGATTGTCCATCAAACGACGACGGTGACGATGTTACAGAGTTCCCTCGTGGGTGAAGTTCACCTTACCGACACGAACTCCTGCTCGAAATCTCCCACACCGAGCGTGTACGTGATTACGGTTACCGGCCAAAATTGACCGACGACACGACCAACACGAAACCAGTTTCGGGTGCCGCTTGGGATAAAGTTTAGCCGAGAATGCCGAGAAAGCCAAAACGAGCTGCTAGATTCAATGAATATATTGCGGAAGATGATGCCGGTGTGATGATGAGGCTACCGGCACCACGTAACAGGCAGGGGCGACAGGGTTTACTCACGGGCAAAGTTTATCCAGCTCCTCTTTCTTGGTCACGAACGACAGCTCCGATGTAGCCGACAGGACCTGCAGGGGTCTCGTGCACTGTACCAGCTCCTCCTGCCCACAGTCTTCCGTAATAACCTGCCGTACGAGCGCTGCAAGAACATGAGAGAAAAGTGGAAAAAGTTATACAGACAATCAGTGAGGAACGTGCACCGATGCATCGGATGCACCCCTTTGTGCGAGCGAATGTATGTGGACGATTAGGACAATTTCAATCATGATACGGTGGTGCTACAACCATGGTGCTATCATACCGCGCTAGCGGATGGTTCGCCCTCTTTTTCCACACAAGAAAGCTAACAAAACTGATGACCCCAAAGAAACGTTCCCCAACATTGCACGGGGGGGCGATACATGTGACGCTTTTTGCGACTCGTCTAAGCACCGATGTCCGAGCTCGATGCTGAACCGGTGGATGTCCCTGGTGGCGATTCCGATCAACCGTTAACATTGATAGGTTAATCGTCCGGTGGCTTAGTAAGCGAATTTGGTTCATTTTTGCGGTGCATCCTTTCGTACGCTCTGGATAAAGCTGGACGGCGTGGATTAGAACGTCGATCGCTCGAGTGTTGCTGGACAACATTAATCTCATGACTCTAAAAACCCCATTTAATAAGCTGCGAGACTGTTTTTGGAGGGGCGCAATTGAGTAAGGCTTTGCAGACTCGACAAAGGTCGAGCAGTTTCGGTGTCATTACACGTTTTTAACGTTCAGTATTGTAGCTATTCATTATTGAAATTTAAAAAAAATCATACAATCTAACCTATTTAATCATTTAAATCGTTTATAAACTGTTTCAAACGCGAATTACCAGCAGTTTAGTATATTTAAATTTCATAACTTAAACGATGAAACTTCTGCCACCCCATGGGGATCGATTGCAGGGTCAGTGAGTTGAGGTCAGGCCCTATCAGCATGGCAGCCCACTACTTCATAGCTTTAGCTCCGCTCAAGCATGAGAAAACTGCAAATTTACTACGCCACTCCACATCGACTAATCTCTTCCATTATTTAGCTACGCCATTTCAATCAATCTATCCCGGAGCACTCATCCCATCCCATCTGGTGTTGGTGATGGGAGGGAGTTTGGGTGCAAGCAAGAAGTACATCTCAATTAAGTCCATCTCAAACATGGTCCATGCCTTCCGTTGCCCCGTGTTTGCTGGGAAAAGTGGAGATACCTCGATGGAAAGATAATTCTGAGCTATTTCCTAGCCATAGAGCCTCCGTATGTGTGTGTGTGTGTTTGTATGCTTTTGAAGACGATCCGACATTCTGCAATCCTGTTCTAGTAGGTTAACTTTGACGCTTCCACTCACCATCGCACGGATCCTTGTACGGCGTTATGGTCTCTAATAATTATCGCTCCCAAAATCCATGCTTTGTGCACAACGCTTTCGAACCGTTTCACTGAGTAGGTAATTGATTTCAAAACTAAAATTTAATACTACCCAGGATTTAGACCATTACGTTTGCCGGCGGGAGTTTTTGTACACAAACTCACCCACACACACGTGTTAAATGCTTATCAAGCAGTGGCGGTGATCGTTTAACAGGGGGCCAGCATTAAAAGCCTTCCCTGCGGCGATGGAGGTGCCTGGTGCTTCACGATGCAAAAGATGCGATATTCAAATGCGATTATGCAGCGGAAACAAAATTTCGATCTATTTTAGATTGCTTTGGGGTAGACGAATATACCGATAAGCAATCAGGGGCAGAATGGGGTTTTCCCTCTCTCTCTCTAACGTTGTTTTCAAAAGCGAATCTAAATGCCCATCGAGACAGAACAGGGACCATGATTTGTATTATTATTAGCTTCGATGATACATACACGGAACAGTGATTGATTTAAATGGTTGATATAAAATTTAAATCACTACTATCCGTAATATATTCATGGTACGGTTCGCATAGATAAAGCGATTTATTTCCGGCCGATCCGGTTTTTGACTGATATGATCGAATAGATCACAGAGGGAATTTTTATATACTGAAGCAACACCATTTAAAAACAAGAAGAAAAAAGAAATTTTACAAGAAAATAGCTCCTGTGTTGTAAATACATTTTAATTCTAAAACGCCTAAAGTTATGCAAAATAAATGCAAATTTGGTTATTTGTCAGAAAATTATTTTCACGCTCAGTTTTAATACACAAATATGGTCATCTTCTTTAGCGCAATTCATTTAAAACAATTTATCACGCACTGAACCTACTCAAAATTTGCCATTTCAAAGCGTAGCTAAGCATCATTTAGCTTGCAATGACAATGATCAGTTTTTGTCGCAATTGCATTCAACTAGTGTCTCATTAGCTAGGTTGCTGTGCACACTAGAGACTAGCACCAATGATTGCACCCTAGAACCGAGACCGGAAAGCACGTACGTACGTCAACCCGTTAAAGTTCCGCCCAAGCCCTGAAGCGTTCTTTCCAATCAACCGTACCGTACCACCTTGGAGAATCCTCATCCGAACACACCCCAGAACGCATACGCGACCAAACTGCCGATGATGGGAAATAAATTAATTTATTTAATTATGTATTCATTTTTCGTGCACGCGCGGACCCGCACGTCGAATCGGTTCGTCTAGTTTGCTGGCTAGTGATCGAAGCTACCCGTGAATGCCTTGCTGGTAAGCTCACTAAGCGGACACATCCGGTGCGCATCCGTGTCGGTAAGCCGAACATTGTTGTCACGGTGCAACTAATTACCGGAAGATTATGAACTCCAAGTCTGCGTCCGCAGCAAACGCATCCGTACCGTAGGTATTCGTGTGGTTCGTGTGATGAGCATGTTTCGTATGAAATGAAATATCGAACGGTACGGCTACATGTGTCTAGTATTTTTCGCCTCGGGCACATTCGGGACCGGAACCGGTGGTTGTACCGGGTAAGAGATTTTAATTACAACTACTCACAACCGTATCCAGTTCGTACACTTTGCCGTACTTAACGCACAAAACTGCCTACTTATGCACATAAATTGTCGATGGTTACGGTTTTTTAGGACGGGCTGGTTGCGTTGGTTGCCAATCGGATTGATAAGTAGAAACGTTGGGAAAAAGCTTTAGCGGTACGATGAGGCAGGAATAAAATGCAGCACAATCACTGTTACGTCATTACGTTGGTAGAACTGGTTGAATTGAGCAAACACTAATCCCCTAGTAACAGTAGGCACATTTTAGTGAGCAGATGAACTTTGGCCAGAATAAGTTATGCCGGTCCGGGAAAACACAATTAAGCTTAGTTCTGACAATGCGCTTAGGTGAGGTCGGTTATTAAATTTTACGAAATATAAATCCAACACAAAACCATTCAGCACTTGTATAGGAGCTTAATGACGGGAAAAAACACATATAATTTCCCGGAAAATCGTTTTACGGGAAAATAGCCGCACATATGCTTGAGCATCGATAGACTGAACTGGAAAATGCATATTCCGTGTGTTTTACATGTAATTTTGGTATTTCGAAGACTAAATTTTAAAAGATATAAAACAATAAATACGTAAAATTTAATATAAATTTTATGAAAACGTAAAACAACTGAAATATCGAAAAACAAAATAAATATGAAAGAAACTAACACAAACAGTTTGTTAAATACCTCAAAAGAAGAAAAAAAAAACAAGTTAAAATACAAAATACGAGAGAAGGTCGAATGAAACATGATAAAATAAAAATAAAAAAAAAATGATCAAATAAACTCTTCATCTCTCCGTGAACGCAAAATCACTCTAATGAAGCATATGAAAGCAACAAAAAAACAAGGTCAACAAGGTTGCCTAATCAAGTAAGTAAACCACCGAACTTGTTTCTTGTGTTTATGTTCAATCTATTAACTACTACTGGCTTGTTCTCCTTTTTTTCTACGCTCTCTTCATCATCCGTTTGCCAACAGATCTGCTAGTTTCTATATATTTTCGTTCCACCCTTTTTTTGTGCTACACTTATTGGCCGCTCTGCGTTTGGCTGGTAGTTAAATTAAGCCAGTGAGTATATGCTGGGTATGTCCCGGGAAATGGTATGATCGATTCACTATGACTTCCTCTCAATTTTGCCCCAACGAGTACCTGGATGCATTCGACTGTCTTTTTTTTGTTTTTCATTCCCTCCTCAAACCGGTCACTGTTCGAGGTCGGGTGAATTTTAATTAAATGTGCAGTGCAGAGAGTTCTTTTTTTTCGCCTTTCTGTCCCTATGTCTGGCTCGGTTGCTGCTAGTACTGTTTATAGTTATATTTCAGTGCGGTGTTTTTACGCTCCACCTCCTCCGGAAGGGTAGGGTGGTGGATGGAAGTGAAGTGGGGGAGGAAAATATTGCAATCACAATTGCACAACTATAAGGCTGCACTTTTGCAACACGCTCACGTAGTGTAGTTTGTGGGTGATTGGTTGGTTGGTTTGTACGGTTTGGATTCGCCATTTGTCTTCCGACCGGTTCTGGCCCGGGCTAACGGATGAGGGCACCTTCGTGTCAGCCATAATTGTCCACCAACTATTCGCCAACCCGCAAGTCCTCGCTATCTCACTCTCTCGTTTCAGCTCAACACCTATCTCTTCAGTCGGCCAGCCATTGTTAGTCCCACCGGACATCCTCAATCCCAGGTTGCATGGGACGCATAGCGTAGGGTCTTTTGTTTTAAAATTTTATTTGATTATTTAACAACAGATGAAATCGTTAATGAATAACGAGCCCGACAACATGGGAGAGCACGCACAGCACCGCGTATGACGAAACGGAACAAAATGGAACATTATCGACGGTTTGGTGAGTTGGGATATTGGGAGTTCGGGACTCCAGTTTTAAGGGGAGACCAGTAAAATATTCCTCACATCCCACCCTCCCCGTACAGCTTGTTGCCATTGTATGCTTCATTCGGTTTTACCCATGCCAAATTGCGGGGATGATGTTCCAATCGTGTGCAAGATGCATCGGAGAATTCGACTCACGGGTTTTTCGGGGCGGGATGGGTTTATTTCGAGTTTCGATTAAAGCCTTTAAAAAAAGTGGATCATAATAAGGGTAAATGATGTGAAGCATGTTGCGGGTAGCGATGTGGGTCATTTTCGTCGTGCTCCTCTGGGAGGATCCCGGTGGCACATGTTGTCACCATTATGGAAGGGTGCGAACGTGTCCCTTGGCAACCATTTTCAAGTACATGCTCACTGAGCAATATTTGATGTGAAGGGCTGTTTCCATTTATACTGTACTTTAAGGTTGTTTGTTTAAACTTTCATAAATTCCTTTTTTCCAAGAGACATTTATTTTAATAAAAACATTTTAGATAAAACCTCAGTATTGACAACATTATTGATCATGAAAGATAATATTCTGTGTCTCCCGCATTTAAATATGCATTCAAATAGGAAAATACATGAAAAAGATTTATTTTGTCTCAAATACGCAAGCATCAATTATTTTTTGCAAATGACTATCAGGAAAAAAACATCAGTTAAAATTCGATTTTGATTCACAGTAGGAAACACCATCGATACACCAGTTCCGCGTATCGATTTCTCTTTCATCCGACACACGTGCACGGAAATTGAAACACCGGGACATTGTGGCAATTGCAATTGCGTGTAAGTATGATTGCTTTATGCAACGACCCAATGCACACCAAAAGCGCCGCACAATTTTCCGAGTCGCACGGCCATCGGTTGCGTTTTAATTGATTTTGTTAACAACAATTCCGCCAACGGAGGAACCACTGTCCGTGGCGCGTGTTCCACGAACACGCTGATGAGCGTGTGGCCACAGGCCTAAATGGGAACCTAGGTGGCAGTGACCCACCGCTCGGGCCGTTCATCCGATTAGCTCGCTCGTGTGGCCGGCTGGACAAAACGGTACGGCACGGTCCTGTTTCATCCGCATGGGTTACCGACGGCGAAGGGGGAAAAGTTCGTTAAGCAGCCCCAAAAAACCCGCCCTCGCGTTAGTATATTAGCTTTGGCGATGCGGTCTGCTTTACTGCTGCGATCGAATGTTGGTTTTTCGTTAGCAGTACCACCGAACCGTTGGTCGCTTTCATCATGCTCTGGCCCCAATGCAAAAGCTTAACTGACCTAAGGTTGAACGTGTTTTTCGTGCACCACCGACCACCTTCTGGGGTCCCTTTCTCCAAATACCCGGGACATGTAAATAAATGTAATTTGCCGAAATCGGCCCCCGGGGAGGTGAGATAAGCGGGAACTGCGGAAATCGGAAGTACACCCCTAACAGGCAGATGCCTTTGCGCCCGGGAGCATCCGCGTTCAATGCACGGATAATGGTTGCACTTTTGCGGAACCCGAACCGGAGCACACACAAAAAAAAACAAACCCACTAGCAGCAGCATTTGAAGAATACGGTTTTGTTGGAGAATGTTACACAGCGAACGTGGCGTGAGTGGGATGCATTTTGCTTGCGTTCGCTTTTCTTGCTTCATGCTTTCGATTGCACATTGTAAGCTTCTTGCCACCCCTTCGGGGTATCTTGCACACTTTCCGTGATACGACGGTGAAGTTAGCGGGAGGAATGTGAACAAAATTGGTGTCCGTTTGAGTCATACACACCAAGGGAATCATTAACCGGTTAGGTGGTATCTCGCTCGTTCAGGGTAACTTCACTGCGATGGTGCATTTCTTCTACGATGTTGTAAAATGATTTGCAAAGGACATTATGAGAAGCATCATTTGTGAAATCCTTCAGGGATATGCATATTCTTCTACCCACTTTACATGGGGAGAAGTCTAAAGCTTCCTATGGAAATAAATCCAAATGTACTCTTATTTGTCTGTTTAAGGACATTTGGAGATCTGCATTGTTTGTGTTTTGATATTTTTGGTATAAAGTTAAATCTAGGAGAAAAAAAAACATATAGAGCTCACTAACAAATTTTGTATTCGCTTTCTTTGTGATTTTGTGTTATAAGCGCCTGCATGTATGCAATCAGTATTACATTTTTAAATTTAATGCTACACAGCGGATTGTTAGGGAATAATTTCACCCCTTTTTCATAAAAAAAACATATTAAACGCCTTTTTTGCGTTTTTGATTAGCTCATACATATTGTGTTTGGTTCTGCGCACCTTGTTAGGGAAGGAAGAATCCACCATCAAGGGTTAACTAGCAAAGCCAAGCTAAAGGATTCTCTTTGCACAAACACGACTACCATCCGTATAAGCTTATGTAGAAGTACTTACCTGCCATAGTGACGAGCGCCAGATGAAAGACACTGCCGTTGCTAATATTCACGCTCCGCCTAATCCTCATCCTGTGTGATGAATCGTCTCGTTTCGGTTTCGGCCTTGGGTGGATTTTTCTCGTCACCCAGTTCGTACTCGGAAATGGGGATTTCTGTTTTTCTTCCGTTTAGTGTAGAAATTTAATTCCCGCTTTTGTCGCCGGGGAGTTTCTCGGTCAATGTTTGACGTTTTTAAAGGGATGGGGGAAGAAGGGGGGAGGCTTGGGAGGGAAATCGGTACACCGTTACACCACCGTTTGACCTCGTACGTGTGTCAAATACACGTGCTTTCAAAATAAAAGGGATGATAACACCATCCGTTCTTTTTCCTTACTACCCTCTTGGCTCGTTCTCATGCACGAACGCCTTCGGTCGTTCGCATTCGTCCCCTTTTTCCTTGTGACGAGAGAAGGAAAACTTTTCGTAGCGTCTACTTGCGTTGAGGTTTTTCGGTTGTCCTCGTCACCGCTTGCAGCATATTGTCGCCAGTCGTGTTGGAGGTTTTCTCTATGTATGTGTGTGTGTGTCTGTCACTTCCTTTGCGGTTAGGGTTGAGATGGTTGGGTGGTTTATTTTTCCGGGGGATCCTTTTTGCCTCTGATCCCTTCCCCAAAACTCCGTCGAGAGGAAGTATATTTTCAGCGAATGGTGTGGGAAGGTGTTTCTCGGTTAGAAGAATTTTCGGACTATTTGCTTTTGATGCTCGTTTTCCCAGGAGGCGAAAAAAAAATTCCGGTGAAAGGGAGACGGGTGGAGCAGAATGGCAAAGCAAGAAAAAAATCCAACTATCCAAGCACTGCCGCGGGATGTTTATTGTTTGTTGACGCCTTGTAACCTGTTGAGTTGAGAAAAGGGAAAAAAATATGGTCAAGGTGGAATTTTTTGCTTGATTTATACGCAAGGAAAGGGAAAGCTCTCGTAAGAGCTCGTGAACTGTTAAGGGGTTTATTTGCTTTCGGCTTTATTTACGGCAGCTCTTTTCTGTGTTTTGTAGCTTTTCCAACGAGGCCGGAAATAACGGAAAGTTTTCTTCGCGTTTGCATAATGAAACGTTTAGCAACATTTGACAGCGCTGATAAGCATTAGACACAATAAATGGCACATCCTTCCTGACCGGTAAGGTCCTTCCGCACCGGAACAACTCTTTTTTTGGACATTGTGTTACTTGTTGCCCTCCGGCACAGATGATGGTCGAAGATAATTGAAATGACAAAGTTAGAACCGCTTTGATGTAGCCATCGTTGGAAAAAGACACGCTTTCCTCCCGGAAAGCGTACGCACGCACTTCCGGCCCCGTACCAGTAAGTGAAACCGAAAAGTTCAACAAAACGATGACACTTGTAATAAACGGTCCCATAAACATTAGGGTGTTCATTTGCCTTTCCTTTTTTGTGTTCATTTCACCATTGCGTTTCCCTATTGTGCCGTGAAAGTTTGCCTTCGTCGCTTTCTGTTCCATTTTGACTAGCCAGCCCGAGGGGAGTAGTAACGCAGTTTTTTTGCCCTCACTTATGGCCCTCCGGAAACTTCAAACATCTTCAATTTACGCCCTCTCGCCGTAACTTTCACTGTATCCATTCGTTTCGTCCTACGTAATGCATTTCATATTGCCTGCCCAAGGCTTATTTTTCAAATGCGTTCGTTTTGCTTTCTTTTTTCTGTGTGTGTGTGTTTCTTACGTGCCCAGGCGTAACCCGCAACAACTTTGACCCTGTGAATGGTTGGTTTGTCCAACACTGTGTGTATGAGTGTGACGGGGGGTAGAAAGTTTTCTTATAAATTTCGCGAATGAAATAACATAAATCATCGCGAAAGGCGGGGTGAGTCAGGCCACGGTCACTAACCTCGCAAAGGGGTCCATTCCATTCTGAGAAGAAAGCAGTGAAATTTACGAAATAAAAAGTAAAAAAGCTCGCTTGATTGACAATTTATAAGCCATGTGAGCCTTTTATTTTAATCAAAAATACAACATTTGCATCTACAATTCTCTTAAGCTCATTTAAAATGAAAAAAGCGAAAAGAAAGGGAAATATGTGATAACAAATAGTTTGAAGGTGTTTTGTGTATTGCATAGATTCCCACATTGAGCTTTAAGGTATGCAAAACGCATCACTAAAGCTATTCGTTCGAGTAAGACGCATATTCAAAACGTTATTAAGGAAATATACAGCTAACAGCTATAGCTCGTGGCCGATTATTGGTTCAAAGTGTAGCGCATACATGTTTTATATTTTTATTTCTTTCGCTGATCTGATTAGCAAGAAACCATAAAATTGTGTAACATAATCTCCTAGCTTAATGACGTTAAAGGTACATCTCGCATGTCACAAAACACGCAAAACAATCACTTGATAAGAATTATTTCTAGTTAAGTGAATACCCGAGCCCCTCCAATTACTATGTGTGTTGAACAATATCAATTTAGTTCCATTCTGCTCAATTTCATACATGCTCTCTTATCAATGATTTATTTCGTAGCAACATAAATCCGCCGATCATGCGTTCGGACATTCGGACATGCAAGACCTTTGCATCTTCGTCCTCTATTATCAACCTGCTGTGTTTTTAACCTCAGCTTCACAATTAATCATCCGAGATGGGTCCAGCCGGTCAGGCCATCGTGATTGTTGGGTACACATCCGGCCAGTATATCAGTGGACGGTAACAATGGCTCGGTTTAAACCAGTATAGTCTCAAGTTGACCTGTGGTGGAGATATGTATGGTAAACCACCATCAAGCAGGTGATGAGTCGTCGCTACAGGACGGTAGAAGTTGCTAGAAAATACAGCACCAAACGCATCTATTCTCATTCGATTCGTCATGGAATATTCCCGGCGCTTTCGTTTCAAGTCTATCTGTACCTTTGAACCCAAGGAAGCAAAGAATGATGGTGGCGTTTAGCATGTGGTTTTACGCTTCGGAACCGAAAGGTCGGCAGGTCTAGCAGAGCAGGGGGTGATAACGCCACAGCGATAGTTCGAGGCCCGGTTTTTGGGGTGCGGTTGGCTAATGAGTGGTTGTCAAAAATAAAACGAAACTATTATGCTTAAATGACAACATTTAACTGAAAAACTTTTCCCTTCCATTATCAACTCCAAACGACCTAGTGGCACTAGCTTTGGGAACCATTGTTCCCGTGTTGTGTTGCTCACGGTTGGAAATTTTAAGGCAGCTCGTCCTCAAAACTTTCCCAGTTAATGAAGGGAATCGAAGAAGTTTCCACCATCCGAACCTCCCGGAACTAGCATTCATCCTTCGTAATGTCCACGGCGTTCGTGGAGCGATATGGAAGGATGGCGCGTAGGATTTACGGGAGGCGAACAAAGGGAACGTTCATTAAGCCTTCTCAAACTTCGGTTTAATACATCCGTTTTGTCAATACAGCTATTCTTTTGCGCATCGGAAAGCATCGATAGCTCCGGTGCGCCTCCGACCTGCTAGTTTCCGCTTCAACCTCGGCACGAAACTACTGAAGATTTCAATAGAGGGAAAAGAAATCCGACCAGATAACGTCGTTTAACTGTTGAGGAAGTTGTGGAAAACAATACCGAAAAACTTTCGCCTCGTACACGGTGGAGTTCTTTTTGACGACCTATCGAACCTGCCACACCGTCCCACGGCGATTCCCTGCTGGCGGGCGGCCAACCGAGGGCAAACTTTTTGATAAACAGTGTACTGATTTAATTTTATTCATAATAAATTGAAAACTTAGACGTGGACTAGCTGTAATTCTGAGTCATGTTCGTCGTACGGAGTGCTTTCCCGAGAGAGCGGAGGTCAGAGTTTGCAAAAGTCGATAGTGAATATCCCGAGAAACTGATACTTGTGCTATTGTGATACCGAGAAGAGTTGGCTTAATGCATCCTCGAAGATTAGGTTATGGTAATGTCAGCAGTAGTTGTGAGAAGTGCTGAATGCCGAGTAATCAAAACGAGGTTTATTTGAGACATCGAAAATGAAAGTTTGGACTAAATCAAAGATCAAATTACATAATAAGCTAACCTATTCCATTACTGTCAGTAGTTTTTTTGAAGTAAAAGGTCTATACCTGTTGTTGTGATGTTGTTTGTAATTAGTTTTAAATACAAGATAAAAGTAGAAAGCAATTCTAATAAAAACTGCTGGTTTTCTAAAGCAAATTTCTTATTTCTTATCATCAAAAGAAATCTACATCCCAGAAAACAGCTGACTGAGTATTTCTTATATTCCTTCATCGCTTCTATTTCAACGCAATTTGTTTTCTGTGCATTTAATCTGAATCTTTGTTCTTCTTCGTTACTTTATATGCAGCAAAATAACGATGATTCCTCCCGATGCAATTTTCTGTTGAGTAGCTGCCAAAGCGTACAAGAAAATAGTGCAAAACGAGTAGTTCTAGCGCAAAGATAACTGCTTTTCTGCACTTTCAGACATTCTTTGAATACATCCGGTTAGTGTCCCAATAGCCTCGTTCGTCAATTGAGGAACCATCTTAACGTGAAAACGATGGAATAAAAAAAAATCTATTCCATTAATTTTCTCCTTATTTCTTTGCAATTCTACCAATTTCACTCATTTCTAGTTAGATGCTGGAAAGATGCTGCTAAAAAAATCTCAACAACCTTATCGGAAACATCCAGATTCCTTTCTGTGATCCCTCGTTTAACACGACGTCCTTTTGGAGATCGTTGGAAAAAAGGAAATTTTTCCCCCTTAGCTCCATACTACCAATGAATGATGCCACCATATCGCGTTATTAATATCGCAAGTTTACCAGCTCAATGGCGATCGGTGTAAAGCAAAGCAATTAAAATCTCACCCTTATCGTGCACTGGAGCATCCTCACCTTCGGCGAGATGCGACATACAGTTCGCTTGTACGGCAGCTTCCCTGCCATTCGAAACATTCCTCCGGCATTCGTTGCATCAGCAGTTCAAAGTTCCCGGATGTTGGAAGCTTTCCGATTGCCCGGGATTTTGTTGAGGGGAAGTTTCTGGTTCATTGTCTTTCATCCACACCGGCACCAGTTCCGGGCCACGTTTGCGTTTGGCATGCGAGACAGAAGTAAGAGCAACGCCGTGTCTTGGCAATTCCCAGCGGAACGATACGATGTCTCGAGAGGTTGCCTTTCGCGGATCGTAAAGTTTCAATGTTTCGTGGTAGTTTTCGATAAAGTTTGTGGTTATTTTGGCACCGTAGTATCGTGGTTAGAAGCGTTCAAAAGGGGGTGGCAAGGGTTTCAGGGTGTATCGAAAAGAAACTACGTGCGGTGCGGGAGAAAGAATTATGGAGTGGTTAAACAACGAAATAGACTCATCTTGTGGTGTAAGCGAGGATCGGCACCGGATTCGGTTTGGAGGCGAAAGTTTGAAGTTTTGTTTTCCGTTCTTAGCTGTTATTGTTTAGAAGGTTGTTTCTTTAAAGGGATTTAAAGAGCTTAATAATGTACACATTTTTAGAGTCAAAATGTTTATAAGGTAGAATTTAAATTTAATTTGAATTTTTCATTAAATAATCTTGTACGAATATGCCCAGGGGTTTTTCACAATGTGTAAATAATATTTTGCGTTGAAAATCAAATTTGGATTAGAATGTTTTTTATATAAAAAACAAGCTCAACGAAAGGTATCATCTAATAAGTAAAAAAATTGAAACCGAAGTCATCTCCTGTCTTCAATGTTACATTATTATCATTTCCATTTTCCCCTTTTGGCGTGGGTTTCAAATTTCATCCCCATCAATTGAGTTGACCAACCTTTATCGGTTTAACAACTTTTCTCCATGGGCAAAAATAAACCCATCCAGTGTTTTTCTTTCACATCCCATTCCAATTATTACTTTCCACTTTTACCAACCCACCCGGCCACAATGTAAAAGTGTGTAACTCATTTGCTAATTTCACTGCTCGGTTCCACAGCTGGCCCGGTGTCCAATTTAAAAAGGGGCTGAATAAGGGTACATTCCGTGGCATTCTTATTGGTGTGTGGGTTTTTTTATTCTCTCGCGCTTTTCCTTTTGTGGCATCACAATACTTTTTTGTCGTAGTTTTAATTTTCCGTTGTGCATTTCTTTTCCAATTTTGCTCATTTTCCACCAGCCAAGTAACAGCAAAAAACCGCCCATGCTCCATTTCATTTTTCTCCATGTGGAAAATCTTTGTCCTTCCTTAACAAACCACCCACTGTCTGTATATCTTCATTTCGTCGTTCAGCCGAGATAAAGATACTTTCCACCATTTAACAGATGGCAATTGAAAGGGGGCCCCAAGTGCAGGACGGAACGAAGCGACCAACGAACCAAAAAAAAAAAAGGTTCATGAGATAATGCGAAGAGAAAGGCAAATAAAGTTATAATTTAATTCCCGCAACTGGACAAGAGTGGCCCGATGCCCCGTTTACAGCGATCCGCCTGTAGCCGGGGCAATATTCTTATGATTACTCTTCTAACCATCCATTACGGGATTGGCATCGGATTATTCGACACCGTGCACGATTGTGATCGGACACTTGGGTTTGGGTTTGGGAAGGAATTTTTCCACGATTTACAATTCATCAGCTAGACCAACGGAATGGGGCAGCTGGAAGCTGTAATATCAGATTTATTCGCGCACTTTTCTCGCTTTCGCTTCTGAAAACTAAACTCCTACTTTTGAATTTTAGTTGTGGAAATTAGTTTCCAGCAGGCAAGCCGAGAAAATTGTAACAGAGCGGCGAATGTAAGTGCTGGAAAGAGTGGAACGAAAAGGCGAAAAGAAAGACGCGATGTATAATCATTTTACAATTCCTTCCATTTCCCATCTCGATAGGATATTTTCTTAGCACCCAAGCCATCCACCCGACTGCATTCTTTTCCGATTCCGGGAGCATGATTATAATTTAATAATATTATTTTAATGCTAGTTTTAATTTTCAATTTTCACACCGTGCTTCTGATGCTCGGGTGAAAAGAAACAGCTGTGCCTCATGAGAATACCGCAAAGGGAAGCGCTGGGAAAAAAACTCGCTAGTCAGCCAATCGTCCCTTTCTTCCGATGCTTTCAATGCAATCGCCAACCTTTACGGGGGATTTTTTAAGTAGCGAAAAAGAGGTACAACAAAGAGTAAAGCACCGGATGAATAAAACACACCATATTGAGCTTGTCAGACGACAAAAAAAAGGACAGAACATGTATCAAACGAAACTAAACGCAAAGGGCGAACCCCAGGTTTGGGTTGAAAGTTAGTGCATTCTTGACACTTTTCCGTGCTGCAGTTAAGCTCACGCGAAACTGAAACTGTACTGCAGCTTCACCGTGGAGTGGAGCGAACTGGTGGGACTAATTAGGAGAAAAGTATTGTAATAAAAATTTTCCACCACCGAAGCAGTATGTCGTGCCGGGATGAGGAAGGTTTTTGCCTGCTTTAGTGCTTTCAATCCTTCGCTCGGGGATGGATGTGGTTGTACACCAGATTTCTTGAACAGCGGAAAACAAAAATGCAAAACATTGCTATGGTGAAATCTCTCATCAGGTGGTGCAGCCGTAAAGGCAGCTGCGAGATTTAATTAGTGTTAAGCGGTACTGTAATGCTGCTTAAGATTGTATATTCAATCTGTGTGAATACAAAGGGATGATTTATGGAAAATATTCTATTTTTTTAAGTGATTAGACGAAAAATATTTAAAACTAACAGCTGCTAACAGTTGAATATTCTTTCGATAAAACATTTGGATCATTCTTGTCTGTTTATGATGAAAAATTAACATTTCTGCATGAATAACGCCTAAAGGTATGCAATCGAATTACTTCATATTATTTGTCTCCATTTATTAATTTTGCCTTCACAGAACTCTTTGACACCGTGAATGATAGATAAATTGGAGGTCTAAAATCATTATTCCATCTCTAGAAATAGAATATAATTTTTTGAACTGCCACACCAAAAATACCAAAATCGGCAAATATAACAACCAAAAAAAGCTGTTTCGAGGCACAGTATGATTAATGCACAATTTATGGCAAACGAACAACACGTTGTTCTTTCTTTTCATATTTTAATTTCAACCACCAACCGACAGCATGCAAAATTTTCCACCTCATTGTACCGCACGGTTGGCCGGAAAACGCGTGATAAATGGAAACTGTTCAATTAAACATTTTTCATCGATCCATCTCGCGTGGCTTTTGTCGTTCTCTACGAAGCCAGCCGGGCAGTAATTGGAACAATCATACCGCCGGACAAGGTTAAGCATGTTGTAAAATGACCTCCGACATCGGGTAGGTGTAATGTTATCCCGCTGTTCTTTTTTTATCTATCCCTCCACTCCAAGACTGCAAGCTTTTCGACTTTCTGATCGGATCGTTGGAAAAATAAAAATAAATCGCATACAACGCATCTCCCAATTCGAGGGTGAGTGAATGTTTCTTGTGAACGTTCTGATTGGCATAAGCTGTGGAGAAGGTTTTACAGAGGGGGAATGAAGGATCCACACCGAAACCCTCGAGCCCCGTAGGCTGCTTTGGTGGTGCGTTGGTGCGCGCGTTTGCGAATGAAGCAATTAATATTCATTCTGATAAATGAATTCGTAAACGAGGCGTCCGCTTTATGCTACGGTCTTTAACATCGTGGCTTCGCTAGGAGAGGAGGATAGGTGGAAGCAAGGAGTGGGGGGGGGAAGTTTATGCTACAGTAGGGTTTTAATGCATCCTACCTTTCGTCTGCAACCCTCAATCAGAGAACGATAAGCACACCAGCAACAACAACGTTCAGTAATTATTGTGACGTTAGGGCAATGTTGTACCGGCAGTGAAAGGAAAGCATCATTTGCACTGCACTGAGGCTCAATCTAGTGGAAAACATACGCCAAACGGATTGTCTACGTGCACTGTACTGCCACAAATTGAAATGCAAAAGAACAATCGAGCATTTAGTGTGCTTCCACAGACAAAAAACAAAACGCCCAAATGTATGCAATCGGCATTTTCCTAGCTACTTTTTTAACAAAGAAGCCTTATTCACCTTAAATCGTCTGAAATTGATGATTGAACCCACGCACGCTAAATCTTCTTACGCGATATTATAATGGGGTTATTAAAATGTATTCTTTACGCAAAAGTGAATTGTTTGATGGGGTAACGGCATAAACGGTTTCCATGTAACCGCATCGTTTGAGTTAGTGATGCAAATGTAATTTGGGGAAATAAGTACCACAGCATGAAACACAAAAACAGACGGTCTTACATCCATCGAATCTTTCCCATTCTGCACATGATTGAATAGTTCGTTACGCTCTTCCAGAAGGTACAATTCAAGGTGGCTGTATTTTTAGTGGTGTAGTGACGTGATTTTTGGAATGCAACCATCCGTCCTGCAAACGCTCATGCTGAGCTTTTGGTCAATTGAGTCGAATATCCTCAATATGGCGCTTTTTTGTGTGCTTTTATTTGCTCCACTGAATGCTGTTTGAGTAGTATGGAAGTCAAAATCAATTCACCAGTCCATTCGAAGAAGCTAGAACACGTGGCCAACTGTAAAATATCGTTCCAAACACTACCAAGAAATGCACTTCTGGAGAAGCTTTGCACACCGGGGTAGTGCAAGCATACGTGTTCCCTGAGTCGATAATCTCGTCCCAAACTCGATCCAATCGTTCCCGTACGTTCGAGACGGTTAACCCTCGATGTTGTAAAATCCTCCCAGAATAGAATGTGCCAGCTGGTATGATGGAAGGCATTTTTTCTTGCAGACTGCATCGCATGCTTTCCAGCTTGTTTGCATTGCAATTGACGCTCTGCACCAGAGTCGACTGTGAAAAAAAAACGAACTTGCTGGGTTTTTTTTTTTATTCATCCAGAATAGGTAGCATTTTCTGCAAAGTACCTCAACCGGGAGAGATAATAGTGTATAACAGCTTCTGTTATACAACCAGCCCTGATACATATGGAGATTGAAAAATCATGCTAAATGTCCGTTGCCTTCATGACGGCAAATTTTCACCTCTTCTATGCAGAAAAAAAACAAAGCCAACCATCTGGTACACAGTAGTTTCCGAAACAATTCTGTTAGATCCGGATGACTGGCAGGCCCAAACAGGCTGCCAACAGTCACGAATCATGCTGGCGCAGAACGAAATGCTGGGCACCGTGTCTTTTTTGTTCTTCTTTCGTTAGCAAGCAAATAAACAAAACAACATGAAAGCTAGCGAAAAACAGGGCGAGCTTTCTACCGAGCGAACTGCGAGACAGGCTGTGTCTCATCTTGTTTGTGAAACGGTCTCCCGTCGCTCGTTTGCTGGATGGGGATGCATCCAGTTGCAAGTTCTTCCCGTGTGTGCAAATCATTCTGGCCAGGCTTTTAGATAATTCACTTTGCCTTTATTGCTTCGGTGCGTCTTGTAGCGCAGGAGCAAATGCATTTCACGCGCTCCATATTAGATGATGCACGGTGAGCTCGAACACTCGACCGGGCGGCAGAAAAGATGCACCACGCCATGAGCCAAAGGCTGATTCAATTAAATCTCTTCCCGGCCCGGTTTGGTGACCGGAAACGTAGCACCGTGCCGTAGTTGACACACGCGAAAATCGACGGCCCGTGTTGATTCGCAGTCCATGTGTTTGTGTGGCAAATTGGTAGCTAAACAATCTCGAACACGAAATAAAAAGGAAGGCCCAAATCTTTTGCGCAAATCACAAATCGTATTTTTTCGCCTGACCCATGTCGGTCATTTTCAAATTTTGGTGGTTTAATTAAATGCAAACGGAACGTGTGATTCGATGCACCGTACGGTTCCAGTTTTGCAGGGTAAGCACGTGCACAGTTTTAAATTGGTGCATCCGACCGACGACGGTTAGTTCGAGTTGATGACACACTAGCCCGACGGTTGTTCCAACACTCCTCAATCGTGTCGTACAGATCTTTACTTAATTGATCGACGTCAGACGCTATCGTCACCAGAAAAAGTCACCAAACTTTCAAATGAAAATAGACAAAAAGAGAACTTTTCAACTCTTTCCCAACCTGAGAACGAACTCTCGGCAAATCGACACCAATTTTCCAATTGATGTTCTTTCCCTAACCTGGCGCCTGAAGCGTTTGTCACGAGCGCGGCACCAGCGTGAAGCTTGCAATTTTGGTCATTATTTGAAGTGTTGCCCGTCGCAGTGGAGCAGAGCAGTGCCGCAGGCTGTGTGGCAGTGGGCGACTGGGTTGACAGGTGCGGATATTTTAGTAATTAGCCAAATTAAGGTAAAATAATCAAACGCCACACAAAGTCACTGAACGATGGTTGCAGTAATGGCGGAAATTGTATATTTATTTAATGAGAGAACAACTGTTTACAGTGACGGAAAAGAGAATGGAAAATGGGGTGAGCAAATTATCAATGATAAATTCTACAATCCTTTATGTAACGGAGATTGTAAAAGAAAATAAATTTTAAATAAAATTTCCAATATATTATTCAAATAGAAATAATAATTATTTCTATAGGCCCGGCCGTTCTTCAGTAAATAAAAAAAAAATATTATTATTTCTATAAATAATGAAAGAAAAAAAGTGTGACTTGTAAGTAACGCATTTAACAAAAACCATTCCATCCTTGGGCTAGACATATGATGAACTGATAGCGTAGCTATTTCCTTTTTTAAAATAAACCTTACGGTCCGTTTTCCTAAAGCGTAAGAGCATCCAATTCCAAAACTTGTTTCTTGCACAATGTCACTACTTAACGACGTACAAGAAGTACCTTATCTTTACATCAACCAAAGCTACCGATCATCAGCTCGAAAACAAAATCACCTTCACATAGTGTCAGTGATCGCATCGACCACCTCAAGGCCGTCGGGGACGCATTAAACGGACACAGTACTTGTACGTACCTGCACCAAGCTTGACCGCTGCTAGCGTACCAAGAACCGGTCCGAAGGCGAATGGATGAACTGCCAGCTCACTTCAACTGCAAACACGATCGAGGGCCGCACGATCGATAGCTAAACGATGCGATGGACTAATTTTCTTCACCACGAACTACTTAAGAAATGTTCCCTAACCCCACGGGATTGTGAGCGCTTCGATTAGACCGGGAAGCAGTGTAAGTAACCTTACGCCGTACGTCACAGTTGGTTGCAAGCAAGAAAACGCCGGTCGCAAATGATAATCACTTCCTATGGAACCTTTTTCGTGAACTTGTACACACCCGTTTCGGAGGAGATCTTACACCATTGATAAAGGGGGCCAGTTCGGTCGGTTACGGTGCGGATAATGTCCTTACATGCGGCACGGGAATCTACACCGACGGAATGTTTCCGGGATTGCCGTCGAGCGAGTACCCGGCGTGCGCTTAATTACGTTCGGCACTAGGTTGTTGCACGAATTTATTGCGGTCTAATGGTCAAAACGTCCAATTAAGGATATGGCCACTGTACGCCACTAGCTTCGTCTTGGGGAGTTAACTAGGTGCACTGGAAC
Source organism: Anopheles minimus (assembly GCA_000349025.1). Lineage (NCBI taxonomy): Eukaryota > Metazoa > Arthropoda > Insecta > Diptera > Culicidae > Anopheles > Anopheles minimus. Next base: position 9,430,602 of record KB663943.1, on the reverse strand, counting down.
GTGGATAAGTTATCACCACAAGCAGGTGCTTCAATAAACACGTGTACTGGATGTTTCAAACACTTTACACACGAGGCTTTGAATTTGAATTCGTTCGATCAAAACAAAAGCCAGTTTGAACGTTTCTTTCGCTCCGTAACGGTTGCTTTTCATTCAAACTCCTCGTATATCGCTCCGAACACGTGCACGCTGTACGGTGATTTTCCCGCCAAACAAAAACCGAACGAATCTTTCTGGCAAGCGCCCACTCTGGTGTCGACCACGAACTCAACCAAGTATGCTCGTCTGCCCTGTTTTCCAACTCAACAGCTGCTCGCGCGAGAGCTCTGAAAACGACTAAACACTGCTCGACGTTCTATCTTCACCGGAACCGAACGGACTTCGTTCGTATCAGTAAAAGCGCCAGCAGCGTCGTAGTTCGGAACGGATTGTTTTGGTTGTTCGTTCGTGTTTCGTGACATCGTGCATCCTAGCGATCTCGCTACCCATCGCGCCATGGGCAGCATCCTTGGTTCGTAAATAGTTCGGATCGGGAAATCGGCTTCGGTGCTGGTCGGCTGGTTCGGTTGGTGGAAAACTGCAACGTGTGTTTCCCACGGAAAACGTCACACTTCTTCATCCCGTTGTTGGTGGGTAAACGTGCGGTAAGCCCTGTGATGGTTGTCTGAAATTGTCACACTGTTGTTCCCGGGTGGGTGGAGTTGGGCCGGGTTGAACAGGATCTCGCTGTCAATTTCGCTCATCGTCAGATTTGTGCAATGCTCGCTACCCCATTGCTGCTTCTTCCACAATGCTTCCACAAAACGGTTTCGTGGATGGTTTTGATTGTTCGTGTAGGTGGTGTCTGGTGGGTGTAGTAGTTTCAAAAACCATTTATATGTATCTTTAAGATTTGCAACAAACGAATCAATTAAAGTATTAATGTGATAGAATTCTTTTTAAGAGACCTGTCTAATTGCAAAATAATATTGATTCTGGTTGTTTTGTTAATCCATGATTTTGAAAATCTATTGTAATAAATTAATACTTATCAGTTTTCGAATTTTGACATGAACATAAACTACGTTTGTTATTTGATATTTTTGGGAAATTTAAAAATGTGGATATTTGATTTAAATATAAATGGGATATTTGATATAAATAAAAACACACTAAATGATAATTTAAAAAATCAAAAATAATAATAATACTAATATTAAAAATAAAATGAATAATACAGATAACAATTACAATGGAAAAACGTTTACCAGATTATAAAAAAAGAAACTAAGAAGTGATAATACAGTAAACTGTCATAAATAAATCATAAAACAACCATGAATTTTTATAAAGAATTTAACAGTGAGGCAGTTATAAATTATGACCATATTACTTGTATTGTATTCTCTATTTACTTATCTGTATCATATTGATTTAAAACAAGTAGCTGCTCGTACTAATTCCCTCTTCAAAACCAAAACTATGCTTCCGGGAGCGTAACTAGCCTTCAGTCGGCAGTATTCTTCCGTGTTATGTGCTGTTTCTGACCAACGAAGCAACCGTGGAATTTCCTCTCAGTATGTATTTAGAATACATTTTTGATAACTTCTCCTATCAGTTAAGGAAGCGCGGGAGCCAAAAAATAAATAAACAAAAAACAATCGCGCTCACAAATCTCTCCAAGGCGGCACTTCTGACGGTTGCATCCGCACGGGGATCCCAACACAGCACAGATTAGAGCGTAGATTATTAATCGCCGGATTTTGATTAAAATTGATTAAACTGTCCAGCGCTTAATCACGGCCGCTGGTTAAACGCTGTCGCTGTGTTGTTTGCAAAACGCAACATTAGGCATTCGAGAACACGAACCCCACTGGGTCAGTTACTTCCTCCCGGGAGGAACCCTCACACTTGACGTCACACTGTCACCTTGGGGCGTATGGTTTGTAGCCGAACGCGTAAAGTGTCACTGATCCATGCCCTTGCCGTAAAATAAAATATGGAAGCGCAACAGGGATTTGTGTTGGGCCAATCCGTCCGTAATCCGGCTTATTGGTGGCAGTTGTGTGGTGTCGTACCCGGGACTATCTTCCGGCCACTAGCATTGAAAGTGCTCATAATTACCGCGTGAGGTGAGACGGTCTGTCAGGGTTTAATCTTTTTCAGCGGTTTTGGAAACATTCAATTTGGGGTGTAAATTTAATTACGTGTAACAACATTAGGCGTTTGCACACAAACTGTTCTTTCTCGACGAGGAAAACCAACGCCTAAATCATGGGTAAAGTTTGTTTGGCAGGTTAATTAACTTATGGCAGCTGATTCGTGGGCTCGTCCATCGTCCAAAGCAACAGATTTGGAGACAATGAATATTTGTCCTATTTCCAGTCCTACCCAGCAGCTGATAATAATTTAACCGCGATTTGTATATAATTTTATGAATTCAATTTTCATTTTCAATTAGCTATTAGATTTAACAAAATAAATATAATTCATTTTTATGCAATAATGGCAAATTAAAGAAAATGGTATATTCCATTCTTAAAACGGCAGAATCACTGGTATACTGCGTTCTAGGCATTTCATTTTGTGTTTTTTCTTCTTTTTAGATTCTTCACATTAATATTTGTTACTTGTTTTTAAGATTTTGTATATTTTGTACTTTAAGGCGCATTTAAAATGTTCTTTGTATCCAAGAAAGTACTCTTGAGTCGTAGAGCGAAAATTAGCACATAATCATCAATTAGTTTTAATTAAAACACGCAAAACAACGTGCAAATTGTTCCATTTGACAGCTTTCTTATGCTGCCACGTATGCTCAGGCATGGCTACTCGCCCGTTCTGATGCATCTAAAGCCTAGTTTATTGCTGTCTTCCAGAAGTATGCTTGCTAGACATTGTAGTATCATCCCAACCGTACCGCAGCAAGATGCAGTACAATTGCATAAAATAAACTCCCCTCATCTCGCCAACCAGTCTCCCCCCTCATTCTCCCTCCTCGTCTTTCGTTTTTTTTTCGCGGCCAACTAGTATGCCAAAAGTGCACGAACGAGAACGAAAAGCCCAGCGTAATGTTTCGATCATTATGAACACCGTCGAGACCGAGGCGAAAACATGCATCCATAACCGGTCGGCAATGTACGGCGAAGCGGCGGCTTTCCATCATATGTATGTGGTTCGCAACACGCAGCCACGTACGGTGGGAGAATGCAAAAGAAGCAAAAAACATCCCCCATAGTACACCAGAAGTGTTAAAGAGCCTGTGGCTTGGTGCAACCGTGTTCGCTGGGTACGCACGGGAAATGCACGGGAAACGAACTCGCTGAAACTTCGTTATACAATTTTAATAAATTTTATTTCGTTTCTTATTCATATGCATTAAATTTATTTTTGCAAACCCTCGCTTCCCGTCACCCTTCGGAACATCATACACGCTCATAATGACCTGTTGGGATGGTGAGAGATAGTGTTTGTCGAACTTTTCGGTGGTCATGATTTTTAATACGCTTTAATTAACTTCACTCTTAATTCATTCGCCCAAACAACCGAATGGACTGCACCTCCGCAGCGTACGGGTTTAATGGTCTTCCAGATAAATTATGCTCGCACCGGTGGTGACCCCGCGCCGTCAAGGGTTTGCAGCCTCTTTTAACCTCTCTGAAAGCAATTTATTTCAATCTCACTATCCATGGGAAAATGAGCACCAACTACGACGGATAAGTTTACCGCCGGTTTGCCTACATCTCAGGCGCAACAAATTCAATCATCGACCTGCGGTCACCACAACACACGCTTTTGCTTAACGCGCCGGGCCCAGAACATTGGCCGTATCCTCTTTAGTGTGGAGATCGAGCAATGTTCAAGGTGGGTGCTGGATATGGTTAGAATCCACCACCATTATCCATATTCATATGGCGCTTGCCCTATGCTCCACTGATGCACACAGCTCGTGTCATCCTACGCGACAGTGTTTGATCGTATTTGGCGTGAATGCGGTATAATAATGAATTGCGCTGCACCACTGACACAGTTTTTGTTTTTTGCTGACAATGAAAAGCCCTAGGATTGCCAGACACCGGATGAATGGATGGATGATGATGTAAACCGTGAAAGCACGATCGATTTGAATTACCATTCGCTTGGTTTTAGTGTAGTTTATGCAGATTTTTCTCCATGTTTTTATTCCATTTGCATAATTTATATGATTAAAGGGACAGACAGAAGGTCGATAGACGAGCGATATTTGTACACCAGTAGACGAATGCATCAAATGTGCGAACCAATAAAAGTGATGCATGTGCATAGTTTAACCCTCTCAGGCTTCATCTAATAAAGCGCCATCACCTAAACAGTTCTCAGTAAAACCATCGAGCGGGTGGCGTGTCGAACCCGTGTGACTGTCGAGTATTAATTAATGACTTCAAAGCCCTAACGTGAAACTCTTGCTCTTGCTATTGAAAGACAAACTATCCGTCAAACACTTCGCCATAACTCTCGCCTGCAAGAGTAGACGGGCAAGGGCTTGGTTCCCAATGCAGCCGAGTGCTTTACCTTTTCCCTCGGAACAGTGTAGTGGTTTAGATTTTGATGTTAATTGAAATCAATTGAATTTTAAATTACGCACAGCTGTACCGCACGCTAATACGGCAGACTGTTGCGTCACTCGCCCATTTGCGTGACATTAGTGGCGGAGGCGTCAATTATAGTTCCCGCGTGGTTTATGGCGTTGGATAAAAGAAACGCATAAGAAATGTATTTGGGTTACGTCGAGATGTTGCTCTACAGCGATAAGAAAGCGGTACAGATTTGCGTCTCGTTGTTGACTGGGGGTAATGGGTTTGCACAAGTAAATTATATGAGTAGATGTGTTTGAGTTGAAGCACCAGGAAAATTAAGCGCTACGAAACCCTTTCTCATGGTTTCTGGTGTACATTATGATGGCATAATTATGTTTTCATCATTTGCAATGACTCATGAGTAGCTCTGGATATGTTGAAGCTTTTATTGGAAAGAAAACATATCTTTAAACCGTAGGATATCAAATAAGCTACATTTTCATGCAAATTGCATACTTTATGGCGCGTTTAGTGTTTGTAAGCTGCCAAAAGGATGAATTACGCCTTCTGCTGGACAATTTCCAACTAGTAACACCAGAAATTAGAAAAAAATATGACGTTAACCTATCCTGTACGTGTATGCACGTTACGACGACTCTTTTATTAATGGGACGCCTTCCAGAATAAGGTCAAACCATAAAGATCCAGCCGGTCGCATAATCCTTCCATCCATGTTGAGCAGCTTGCCATGGGGTCATCCACGCAATCTCCAGAACAATGTAAAAATTCTTAAAAACAATTGAACGAAACTCCAAACCATGCCCCAGCGGGATAATCCGGCCGGACATCCGGCCTGTCGCCCGAAGCATTCAAGACAGCAACGACATCGTCCGTCATGAGCGTATCGTAAATTAATAACATAAACTCAGCACAAATGCACATTACGGCCTCATTCAGGGAACCATCCTTTACCGGGGTTTTAAAAACCGCATGCAAGTGAATGCGCCACTGCAAAATGCCGGACTTCAACGGTGGTCCGACGAACGGGATGAATACCAAAAACATTCAGTTCCCCAGTGTGCACGATCCCGGTTCAGGGTTTGTTGCGTTACCAGCTGAGGCACCGATCGTGGTGATGGTGTGCCATTGTGACGCATCATTGGGAACGTGCAAAAGGCTTTCACCAACGCTTTAGACAACATTCTGGAAAACCGAGCGAACACACCATTCGTGATGAGTGATGAGTGGATCAAACCCTGCTTCACTCACGGCCTGCCTACGGGATGCCATTATGGGTCGTGCGCTTTACAGTAAGCCTCCACTGAATGGCATTTTGCCAACATATCGTCACACGTTTGTCTCCGTTCGCTAAAATTACGGCTGCATTCGCTTAGCGCCCGGCCAGCGTGTAGGCAGTGGACGCGTTTTAAAATATTCATCCCATTTAGGTGGAGGTTTCATCATTCCCGGCCGGTGGAATGGGTTTCTATTGTGATGGAAGAATCGGTTCTTTTTTCGCTTACTTCTAATCGGCCTCGAACGCGTACCCTTTATGTTACAGGACAGGACATTCCTCCTTCCGGCCAACGGAACACAGCTTTGACAGCGGGATGTTGCACCATTTATCCTTTCTACCGGGTACATCGTGAATGGTCGCTCGATAAGCTAGAGGTCTAAAAAAAGGATGTTTTCAGCGACCGTGGATATGATCTATCATTTGGACGGGTTGTCATCAAACTCTTGGTACACATAAACCTCACCGATCTCAAAAATCCAACTTGCATCCACCATTATTTTCTGAAGCAATTTTTGTTTTAGAAATCATTAAATTTACATAACTTACTATTTTATAGAATCATTTTAAATGATTTAAGTAACATATCTGAAGCATCAAATAAGAATAAAGAAAACTGAGGATGAGGTTGAAAATACTAAACACATTATCTACTTTTAGGCGCTTTAAAATAGTAAAGCCCTAGAAAAGTTCAAATTCTGTCGTTGGGAATAAATAGCATCATTTATATAACAAAAATGGAGAAAAATCTTTGAAAAAATAGCCTTTTTCGTACAACTTAAGGCACAATAAATTTAGAAAGCTCGTTTCACTTAAATGATGCCACGCATGTTTGCCTCACCCATCACGCAGCTGCTGCCACTTGCAATAGTTTGTTTCAACATGTCATGACCATAACCTCAACAGCCGGCGGCATTGGTCTCGCTACAAACTAGCAGCAGATACGGATGAGGCAATCACTTGAAACTGCAAGAAGAAGGAAAAAAACGCGACACAGAAACTGCCAGTCACTAAAATGTTTCCACATGCAAAATGTTGCAGTAGGCAAACCCATGTCCCGTAATATGTATTGCCAGTGGATATGTGTGTGATGTTCTACGCGAGAAGTTGGTCGTAATAGTGAACAACAGCATGGAGGCAAAAAAAAATCCGCCAAAAGGGGGAAAAGAACTGGAAAAACTTGAGTAGAAAATGTGCTCCTCCTTTGGCCAAGGTTTCGACAAACCGTCGCTGTATCCTACCGGGATAGAATTGCTGGCAGCCAACTACAAAGTTATGAATTCAATCAATTTTATTCGACTGGAAGACATGACTTCCAGCTCGGCAGTCACTTCTCACCAGTTTCGTTCCGGGCCAGGCGGAAGCGTTAGGTTTGAACTTTCGGATTTCTTTCCACCCCATTCAATCGCTCCCATCGCATCCCTTGACGATGGAAGAGTTGCTAACGATCTTTGGATCGTTGGAATCCGATCGGTTCCGGCTTTCGCTGTTTCCCCGGCACATCCCAGTATCAGCTAAAACATCCCTTCCAGTCTGGTGCGAGCAAATCTGAATATCTCACCAGACACACGACGAGGAAATCGTCCGCGAACTCGAACCCCGTTATCATCCCTCATTCGCGAGATGTTTTATACAGCGTGTTCTTTTTTTTTTGGTTCACTTCTAATCGAGCTTTCCAACCGTGCGCTCGTAAGGCCGAGACGGGAACGATACAAACATCTTGCAATACCTTTTAGGGATGGGATCGTCTTGAGGTTAGCCTCTGTTCGTCGAACACAGACGCGTTCGTACTCTAAACCAAACTCTGGATCGAACCGACAACAACGGTTCCCGATTTATCATATATCCAATCTCTTGCCTTTGCATGCTCTCTCACTCGCTCCTGGCTGGCGCAACTTTGGCACAAGCTAATAAATCATCAACATTTTTATTGAAAATTTATGTTTCTCTTCTTTTCCCGGGCTGTATGTACTTGTATTTTAGAAATTCGAATAAACTTTTGAAAGTTTTTTTTTACTCGGTGCACTCGGTTTGATTTGATTGGTTGAACATACTTTAAAGGAACATTTAAATTCATTTCCATTTCAATGCATTTAACTCTTAAACTCTTGGACATTATATCGATACACAATGAAGAGCATCAGCAATAATACGTTTATATACATGTGAGTGCTTAAAAACCATGGTAATTTTACCATTATGTTTCCATCACCACTCGAGCTGATTGAATCCCATCAAAAGCAATCGATCACACAATATTACCACTAAGTAGTGGCAAAAGCACAGTACTCTCATACCACTTAATGTAATAATGTGCTCAAACCGCAGCACAAATCGAGTGGATACATATTCTGATATAACCATCTGATCGTATAAGGTTTATTCAGAACATGAGCAAAGCAGGAAGTACCGGGAAATTATACTAAATTTGTTTTGAAAAACCTTCAGTGATACACATTCCTGGTAAAAGTATTAAAGAATAAATCCCACTAGAATTGTACCAGCAGCGTATGAATGTGCATAATTACTATTAGCTCGAATAACTAGGGTTTCACGGAATGGTCCAAACTCATTTCGCCGCCAAGTTAATCGGTAAATGCGATTTCTATTCAAAGAGAACATTTTGCATGCTTTTTGCATACTTTTAGGCGTTGTATGTTTGAAATAAAACGGTAGCGAAGTCCCCAATACAATTGCAAGCTTAACATGGTGGACTACAGCTTAATAGAACAAAACAAGGGCACGAATCCAAACAAAGCCACATTTAATTGATCCTGAAAGCGCTCTTAACACCAACAAACTGATTCCAATGTCAAGCGCCTGTCAAAACACTTACGGAGTGCGAAGCGAAAAACGGATAGCGGTTAAAGGTTGGTTTGCAGCTATCAAAGCTCCATGTATGGCGTCAAGACCGCAAAACTGCATCCACTGCATGGATTGTATTGTTCCTCCCCTACATCCACGTTTAGTTATCCATCTTTTTCAAACTCTTCTGACATGTGCCGACGGGATGAAGTTCGAAGGGGAACGGATTTAACACCACACACTTGTCGAACGATCCGAACGGCGGACCTGACACATGCGAAGGAAAACCAATGCCAACTGTGTGTTTTTGTGTTTCGTCTTTTTTTTCGTACATTCGTCCGCTTGGCAAAGCGAGCGAATAAAGATGGTTTGCTAGGTGTCGAACATCGTCCCTTGAAACCGGATGTAAGCGCGTATACGGGCATCCCATTTCTCACCCACCCTCCCCCTCTTCCAGGCACACTCACACAGTCCTGAAATTCAATTCCATCCCCGTAAGCCATACGAGAGTGGCAGCATGTGTGTAACCACGGAGAAACATAAATTCTAAATAAATTTGTTGACAATCGAACATCTGTATTCGAGGCGACAGTGTAGTAGTGTCACGCTGTGTTGTTTTCGTTGCGTTTGAAGAACGAGCAGCTGGCAGGGTGTGTGAAAAAGTCAGCCAAGAAGCAGGACGAAGCCACCAACGCTGTCGATTGGATCAGTTGTGACGCCGGTAAAGCTACCCAGCAGCAGGGACAGGACCGCCAACAGCGGTACCAAAACCAAACACAGACTGTCGAAGGAGACAGATAAATTTATGGCCTTGGGCTATTTCAGCTTCAATCTAAACTTCGTGCCCGTCGACATCTCCACAGCCCGTGCGTACGGAAGTGCGAAGTTCAGGATTGTGGCCGACCCTCAGCACTACCAGCAGGATAAAAAAGGGCAATGGTTGTTTGCTTTGTTTCATAAATTTCGGCCGGATTGTGGTGAAAATGACGATTTGAAATATGTCTGATCGAACCTGGGTACCGGTTGACACACGTCCGAGTGGTGTTCCCTTTTTTGCAAGGGAATAAAACGATAAAATGGCTGTTATGATGTTTTTTTTGTATGCTCCACAAAGTCAGTATCCAGCATCGAAGCTAGGTGTGGGAGTGATTCGCTGAAACATAAATATTATGAACCAAACGTGGATTGTGCAATCGTGCCGATAGGTTCTGCAGTGATCACTTTAATGGTTACCATTTCGATTGAAAATGTTTACTCACACACAGACACAAGTGGAGCTCGTTTAGGGGAATAATTCAATTTGTGTGGAGCTATTGCATTGTGTTTATGTTTCTGTTCCGATACGATTAGATGGCTATTTAAGGCGGTAGGATGGGCCCATCATTCCCAATCTGTTTCATACCCATAACCGATATCTATTTTTGTTATGTTCTTCCCATTCATAAATCGTTCTTGTCCAATGATGTTAACGGGTATTAACAGCAGTTAAAATAGGATATGTGGTATACTGAAAAGAATTAAAGCGGTTTACTTTTCATACCGAGCATTTTGTTTAGTGACGCCTAAATGTTTGCAATTTTTTCAATATTATTTTCCTACAGCTCCACCTAACCGTTTTGCATTATTTAAACATTTGAAAACTCATGGATAATACATTACATAATGTAATATGTATTTCTGAAAGTTTTTGAAAGTGTTTACTACACTTCAATGATTTATTTTAAAAACATCTTCCATCACACTTACGTTTCATTAAAATACATTTGTGTTTAGGAGTATAAAATTTTTACCAACTAAATGAACATGTGAAATTCTTTATTTTGGTTGTACCTTCTTTTTTAACATCATCACCATCTGCTTCACATTTCTACCATCAAGCAAAGCTCATATTTGAACATTATCAACCCGACACCGTTATGAACTGATTGCCCGGTGGAAAGGCAAGTTTTTCCTTCCCTGCCAAATCAATCAAATCAAATCGAGCGAAAACAGGAACAGAATCCGACACGTTCCACCAAAATCACACACACACACACTCAAAATAAAGCAAATCAAAACAATCGACTTATCCCACCATCCCGGGCCAATTCCGTCCGATCAAATATTCCAGCAAAATCGGTGACGGTCGGAAAAATTTACATTTTCCATTTGCACATCGTTACGTCTCGGTGCGCCGGCTGTCTGGCAGGCTGTACTACCCAAATTCCAGAAAAGTGGAGAAATACTTTTGCAAAACTACGGGTACCAGCGTCCTGCTTTTTTACTTCATCGTCGCATTAAATTTGCTCCACATATGGGCGAGCTTTTGGCGTTTTCGTGTGTGTTCGCGTTGCAGTGCCGTTCACTATTTTTCTATCACCCCAATTGGAGTAGGAATGCAAGGTAAAGTTTATTGTAGGTGATGAGGTTGATTGAAATTTGTGCAATGTGTTACCACCTTTATGGCAGCATAAACTTGTGACTTGCATCGTCGGGAATATGAGTCAAACGTGAATCGATGGGTTTTTGTTTAAGCAGATTTATTTAAACAAAGAAACATCAAACACGTAGCAGATGGTCATTTAAAACTAATTCAGAAGGAAATAACAGTAGTTTCTTCTTTCGCTTCAACCAACTGGCTTCCAATGTTTTTTTTTATAAAAGCTAACTCAATATTTAAATCAAAAATATAAAACTGCCTTAAAGGCCTTCTTAAAGTCATTCTAATTCAAATATAATAATTGTATAACTTTAGGCGTTTTGTTTAGTGAAAATTCTTAAAATCGTGTTCAAGAGAGATTTTTTTTTATTTCTGAAACAATTATGTAAAAACCTTCCTCTTTAGATTTAAAAGACCCTTTTAAGGTTATAAAAGTTTCAAGAAATAAAACTTTAGTAAACTAAAACTCCAGCCTTGCTCATGATAAATCAATAGAATAATCCAACGCTGCAAACCGAAAACTTCAGCGCAATGGTCCACTTGGACAGCGGCACTACATAAAGCCAAAATAGCAGCAGTAGCAGCAGCTTCCTCGCAAAGCCATGGCGCAGTAATGAAAATATTTCCCCAGTGCGCTCCGAAGAAAGAATGCCGTCTAAACTGTAGCCGGAACGGACAAACGCAAACGAGCACAGTCGACCGTCAACATGACAACAGAACGAGTTTGCTACGAATATTTATTGCGTTGCAGTTATGTGGCGGATAGTAAAAATTCGATGACCTTTTTCTGTGTTGTTTCATTTTCAAGTTGTGCATGTAAAATGAGTATCAAAAGAAGTGTGATCTAGAACAAAGCAAAAAAAACGAAATATTGAAAAAAAACCTTAAAATAAAGAGACACAGCTATTTACAACATATTCGTAGTTAGAATATCTGTAATTAATATATATTTTTTCTAAACACAAGCTCAATTTCAATAAAACAACAAGCGAAAGAAAATAGTTTACTACATCGTACATATTGTGATATTGGTAGCAATCAACTATATTTCGATCATATCACATTATAGCCGAAAGACATGATTATGGTGCAATATCAATGAGATTAAGTAAACTGATTCTGATTTTATTTGGCACCATCGTTCGATCACTGGCATGACTTCTACCCTGCCTTTTAACACACAGAAACGATGAGCAACGCCACACACCGGCACCCAACGAGACCAATTTGTGGTGGCGCGTGATACGATATATCTTCTCCTCCATCTCATCTCATCCCGTAGCCGCCCGGCATCTATCAGATGATCGCACTTTTTTCTGTATCCCCTTCACGAAAACTGAATGTACGCCCCTCACAAAGCTTCGAGAGGATGACAACAGCCACACAATACCTTTGGCCATTTGCACCATTTTCATCAGACGCGACACGAACGCACATTCGTACTGGCTACACACGGTGGCCACCCATAAACTTTTATCGAGCCGATAATACAATCGTGTTGAACACCATCAATAGCATCGATTGGACCCTGGCACGCTTCATCTCCTTCTTGCCGCCTTTGCTTGCCGGCCCACACCCTCGCGAGACCATGCTCGATTGCGATCTATTTTATTTTTATTTTATTTCATTTATATGGTAATAAAATTAATAGAATTTTCTTTATTTTCGCATGCTCAGCCCGTCACGGAATTGCTTTTCCCGGTTGTTTGCTGTTAAGCGGCGAGTTTCGGTGCTTTTTCGGGAGAGGATATCCGTAGCGACTTGCTTTGTTGCAGGTGGAGCAGCATCCTTCGGTAAAGGAAGTCCGTTCCGTATTGTCTTAACAATGGAAATTCTGTGCGAAGCGTGAGCGTCATTGAGATTAATTCGAAAAAGAACACTTTAAAAACACGATTATATAGTTGAGCTGGTCGAAGCACTTGCTTCCTGTAGCTTCCTAGGGAGTAGCTAGCTGTTCTTAATATGGGAAGGAACAGCGTTACTATCCACCTATTTGTGATATAAATAGCATCGCTTAACAATTTGCATCGTTACTTAGTGTTATAATGAGAACGATGATGGAAAGTGTACATAAAATTCATTCACATTCAAAAGTGTACAAGCATCCTGTAGTTTATCGTTGGTGAGCTGCTGCACCACGGTAGCTTAACCCGTCTCGACGTCGACGAGATGAGATTTTATTATGCTGCTGCCAACCAACATTGTTCGATATGAACTCGACTACAAAGTTTCCTTTCCAACCGTGCGAGACAGTTGGAATTTTTTTTTAGATTATATTATAAAATTTCGTTTTTATTATTGAACTTTAGAAAATAAGTAAAATTCATAAAATAAAATTCTTTTTGAAGTTGTCAAAACTGTTTCAAAATACAAAGACGGCTTAAAGAGCGCGACACAAACAATCGTGTCATGCGGATTGCATACCGAAAGGCGCATAACTTCGAAACATTGAGGTTTCATCAAGCGGAAAATTAGAACAATTAATTTAATCAAATGCACCCAGAACACTCAGCCAATCAAATTACTAACAGATTTATGTTGATTTATACTTCCCTCTCATCCTCCGAACCCCACTTCCTACACAATCAGGCTCAGCCAGAGCCAAAACACCTTTCGACAAACGACAAGAAAGTTGACTTCCGCCTTTCAAGCTTCATTGCACGCCTTTCTTTCCTTCCACCTTAATACTCTCAGCACAAACAAATGGCTAACCTACAAAAGCTAGGGTTTCTACAGCGCCCGGATGAGGTGCAAAAACCCGCGAAGAAAACATCGTTATGGGAAGAAAATAAATTCATTACACTTCCAACCAACCAGCATGTTGGGAGGTCGGATGCCAGTAAGCGCAACCCTTCTGGCTTCACGTCCGTTGTTTGAAAATATGACACAACAACAGTCTATCACCCTGTTCGTTGCTTGCTACTTCCCGGGAAACGGGACATGGGGTTGGGCATGGGTGTGAAATTGAAAATTGAAACACACTGACAGCAACAACGATCCGTGGATGCGGATGGGGCATGGTAGTGGTTTTGAGGTTGGGAAATAAATTTGTTAACACAATAGATGATGCAGCGCACACGTCACGGAAAATCGAATAAAATCATTTTCCAACCAAGCGCGATAGAGGTTATGATGGGAGCTCTGGATCGTTTCGTCTTCAGACGTTCCGACGTGAAAAGGGATGAACGTGTTGTGGCAACGTGTCGATGCACGGGGATGAGGTGTTCCAGTCGTTCCGGGTGATGTTTTCTAACGATAAGGACAACCGATTAAATTCCGAATGACAAAATGTTGGCTCTGTGAACATTGTTGCAATGTGTAGTGTAGGACACTTTTGAATTAAAATATTTATAGATGGCAAACATACACTGTAAGGTTTGAAATGTTATAACTTCATTTAAAAAATAATTATTCAAACATATTATTTTATCCTTGAAAGTCGTATGTTGATATGAAACTGCTTTAAGAACGTCGACCACTCACATTAAATAAAGCAAGTACTTAAAGAAACTTCTTGCGAAACAACGGATAAATTATGCTCGCCTCAATTCGTCTTTGACTTGTTCACACCAGACCGCACACGGACTCGCTCGCTCGCTGACGGCTGATTATGTGGCCCTCGAATGGACGTTAAAATTAAGACAAATCAACCGGATAAAATAAGTAGGCCGTATAGTGTCACCCACTGTCCCGGGGAGATCAACCTTCTACTCCCCTGAAGGGTGTCAAAGAAGCCACCGGCAAACCCGAACCGAAATGGATACGAATGACTTACGGTGAAAATGAAGGCAAACAACCGAACCGTGACGCCTGCGAGGCACGTACACCGAGAGTTCCGGTTGATAAATGGCTCCAAAGCTCACCGGTCGTCACACGAAGCAGGAGGCGTCAAACGAAGAGGTTACCCACTTCTCAGGTCACGCTTCTACTACTGCGCTACCCCTTCGGAGATGGTCCTTTGTGTGAAGGACGAAGATTATAGCCTTCTCCGTCCATTGGCAAACGGTTTAACCTTTCCTTCTTTTTTTCTTGCGGGTTACGGGTGGGCTGACATTGAATGTGACCGTGCATGGGGGAAGCGGTGGTGACCACAAACTGGCCCAGACTTTGAACTTTCGGTTTCGTTTGCAACACGCAAAAAAGGTGCCTGTCACCTTTACTTTAAACTGTTACCTTAAATCCTGGTGCCGATTGTGCTGGTGATGGAAGTAACCTGAGGACCATCTCGTGACTCCATATTATTGATTTATTTCGTTTAAAGAACCGAACGTGGGCTTTTTTGAATTATAAATACTATTGTAGTTGTAACATTAGTATTCGGGCAACGTTCTAACGAGAATTTAAAGTTTAACATATTTATAGCCACACATGGCAATGGAAACAAAACTATACACAAAATCGGACGCTGTAAACCGGCAATCGTTGGTAATGGTTTAAAATAAGTGCAACATTCCGAACCGATTGTCCAAACAATTCCCCATTACATTTTCGGTCACGAATTGTTGGTACAAAAGCAAATGAATGCAATTCGTGGTTTCGGAGACCATTTTTCTCGTCCTCCTTCACATCTCCTAGCTGGGGCTCGGTAGTTGTGGCATGTTCCAATAGGAATGCACTAGCTGTTCGGAGTACAGGAGTAGACCGTACCGAAGGAGGCATAATAAATCGCCCCCAAGGAGTCACACCACAAGGGGGTACTCGCAACAAGACACTCATCCGCTTCCCGGAAGTAACAGTTCCCGCACCAACAATACCTTGACTTATGTGGGAATAAGTATCCCTTAAACTGTGTGTTTGTGCTAGAACTCGAGGACCCTTTTTATTATCCCTTTCTACCACGATGCAGTGTGAGTAATGGAGTGCTCCCCTAGTACACGGTATGAATTCGCAAAACGAAACCACCATTCGACTACTTCTCGTACGGAACAATACACACTTTGGGGCACTTCCTCAGAACCCAGTATCAATGGAATCTGTTAAACCGTTCGCTTAAATTAACCCAGAAAAGCACAGTCGGCTAAATAGGCGATTCCTGGCAATGCCGGGTCGGGTGCTAAATGGATAAGACACGAGAAGACGTGCATAACCCGTCCCGGGAAGAATCGAGACGTCCTTTCCTTCGGTACAACCGCAAACCGCAGTGGACAGTAAAAATCCTCTTTGCCAGAAATTAGACGCTCTCGTACTTAGGGCTGGCAAAACGTGATGCGTGCTCGCAATGCTGAAAATCACAATTCCATGCCACCGCCGTACGCCTTCAGCCAGCTTCAGGCCTACCCGAACAAGGGAACATCACGAAGTCAGTCGGCACTGTTTCGGAGGGGGATTTGCCTTGTGGTGCAAAGCGACCATGAACAGCCATCAATGATGGATGGGGAGCATGATAGCTTTTTTCGATGTAGTTGGCGAATGGAAAACCCGTACTCCAACATTCGTCATTACGGCGGGACGCTCCGCTAAAGCATCCGTATTGGCAAGACCCCATCAGTGTGTACTGAGAGGTCGTCAGGAGTTGTGTCCAAAATTCCATGATTGTTGTGTGCTACTCCGTTTGAAGATACGAATGTGACCTTTTGCAGGATTACGTACGTAGTGTCGACGATGGGGTCTCTGATGTCGGTTTACTTTGGCAATCACGTCAAAGCCTGCGCCATGTTGGAAACGTTTTTGGTGTAAGGATATTTGCCGCGTGATTGGAATGTAATGACTAGTGTGACGACAAACGTACGGCCTACGGGGACATTTGGAAAAAGATCCAATAGTTTGCAGGCTGTGGAGCGCCTCGAGGGGCTACAGTCGGTGTAGTCTCCACCACGGCTAATGACAATCCATTTGGGAACGGCACTATCAATCACGATTCACCTCGTACCCCAACGCTGACTTGAAAGTCGTGCTCCGTATGGATAAAACGATCCGTGCTCCATTCGTTCGTTATCCTTTCCTGGGCGGGAAACGTGTATCCCATCGGAAGTTCCTAGTGTCGGGAGGTGGAGTACACCGTCTGTCCGGTATTATTGGTCGATGGGTTTTTGATTTTTATTGACTGAAAGGAACTTCCATTCTTGCGATGGTATGACATTAATGTTGAAAGAATTTTTCTCAGAATGAGCATCCTTGTTTGTCTTGAGGAATGTTTAAGAGCGTAGCAAAGAAAACAAAACACTTCATAATTTCCCATCTACTGCTATCCACAGCACGGTAAGGACAATGGGCAGGAACTCTCGCTTCCGGCGCGGGTTGATGTTTGTTATGATTTATGAGCCAAGCGTCTTTAGTGCGTCCGTGTACTCCATGGACGCTACGGTTCGGAGGAGACAAATCCATCACAAGTACGAAGCTACTGTGGGCCGACTCCTTCCTGGCTGCGAATGCGAAGAACGGCACTTTATTGCAGGACGCCATACTTCGTTCATTTGCGTCCAATGTTGCTTCCGGCGATGTGTGGGGTGATCTTTTTAATTTTTAAATCCCCGCTGCTGCTGGCATCGGGTGGAATGCGTAATCAACTTACACACCCGCCTGTCAGCATGGAACCGAACCATTACTTGCCGGTTCACGTACCGCAGTAAAGGCTGACGGATGAATTATCCCACTGCATGCATCTATTACATTAAACAAAGTGTGCGGCCAAGATCGCCGCTACATTAATCTTATTTTTCAATATATCCTTCAGGGACTTCCGTTTCAGGTTGGTGGTTTGTGGGTTTTCTTGTGAGACGATTTAATATCTAGCGCAAAGACACAGACACGATCCTGTTGATCGTTTAAATATACAACCAAGACATCCAAAATATATCGTGTGTATTTCTTATTTAATACATAAAAAATAAATAAATCGCTGCGACCAATAAGACAACTATGTCACTAACATTGCATACATTTAGGGGCTGATGTCAGGCTCTTTATTCTCATTACATTCAGATGCAACTATGTATCACATAAATTGTTAAAATTGTTCTTAACAAGTCCTTATTATCCTATTTTCTTTCTTCTTTTGAAACTTTGCATTGCTCAATGTCTAATTGGAATTGTGTGCACTGGACCCGAAAAATGGACAATTCCACTTAATTTATCCACACCACAGCAGACAGACCACTGCTTGCAGTTTAATTTTTATAGCTCGCCATCCATCTTACGAGCCTACTGTTGCCTCAACTTCCAACAAGTATTCAATTCCAAACCCTCAATTACCACCTTCGAGCGCCGGAGCGATGTTCGTGCAATGAGCCATAAATCCCAGCCGGTTTCACTATCGGCACCGCAATCGTATGCCAATGTGCCATTAATTACACTCCAGAAATCACTCACCAGGTCCTTCGGTCCGCTTGGTGCAAACCCCGAACGGGGTATGATTTTGTTACACAATTTCGTTTGTAGGTTTTGAGTTCGTTTCTACGGCGCGAAAGTCAAATAAAGTGTACAGCCCGGGACACCGGTGTTCCATTTCAATGGTTAATGAAAACGATGATTTAATTGGTTCGTCCGAATGTTGGTGTTCGGTGTAGAAACACAAGAAGAGAAGGAAAGAAACGAAAAAACTACCCAAACCTAACTGATAAATGGTTTATGGTTCATCGTCACTCAAAGCAATCCATCGGAACACCTGACCAAAACCTAAACTCGCTTTCGTCCAAGGGGGAGGGACCATACGACATCCAAGCGTGGGGAGAGCTTTTTCGGGAGGTGTAGAATTAATGCGAAAATAAATGCTTAATGGTAGGCAAGTTTGAAGAATGGTTGCTTCGGTAAGTTTGCTGGTTTTGTTTTCATTACCGTTCGGTTCGCCTTCAATCATTTAAACCCCGCTGGTGCTGGAACTCTACCAAATGAGTATCGTAATCACGGTCCACCTGAATCATTCGCCCAGTTCCAGTTCCAGCTCGGCTGTAAGGGAAAAGCAGTTTAAGCAAGAACACATCTCACCGGCAGTTACGGCGAAAATCGATGAAAATCAACAATAAGTGGGATAGCCGAAAGGCAGCCTGAAAAAAAGAGCGAAGGAAAACACATTTCGGTGCATTTTCATAATAATAAAATTTTACGACCAATTCGGGAGTTGCCGGTTCGCAGTTAGTGCGCCACGGGGAAAACTGCCCGTGCATGTTAACTGCATGCACCCTGGTTTTGGGCGAGGAAATTCCGGTGCATGATGCGTTCATCCTACGGCTAATCACCGAAATTGGTTGCCATTTTCACACTAACAGATGGTTCTGGATATGTGTATGGTGAGGTGTTGGGTTTTTGGGTTTGTAGCAAAGTTTCTGCGTTACTGGCGATGCAACTACATCCAATATCTTTCAAAAGGATATCAGTTGAGCACACAATAATTAACTACAAGAAACAAATCATACCAATAATTAAAAAAATATATTAACATAAACTAACTTACACACAAAAAACTGTCAGTAAGCACAAGTAACTTAACCATAAACCCAATAAAAAGGAAGTTCAAAGTTTGCTCACTAAAGCAAGAATAGAAGCCGTTTGAAAACATCTCCACTGCTCCACAACCATCGACATCGTGCCGAAGCTATCAGATAAGATTGCATTTTGTCCACCATCCAGTACCAGCACGTGTTGTTTGCCGTGGTTGGCATTATCCGACGATTAAGTACTGTTTCCATCCTCCCGTTCTCATTGCTTGCCTTGTTTCGCTTTCATTCAATTCCGATGGCTTTGTGGGCGTAAAATAATCTCCTTCCTTGAGCTGAAGCCATGAAGAAAGAAAGCTCCACCAATCGCTCCAAGAGCTGCGAAAAGCTAAGCCAAAACAAAATGGGAAAACATAAAAAAAGATGCAGTTTGTCGGTTGCTAGCGTGTGTAGTGTGAGTGGATGTTCATTTTGCTTCTTTTTTCCCTCCTCCGCAGATCCTTACTCGCCTTTTTCGCGAATGCACCTCCTAAACGGTCTTCTAGAAGTCGACAGGCGAGTCGGGGTGAATTGGCGCTTTCAACACTCCATTTCCATACCGGCCCTGAAGGGGGAATATGACTTTCAACTCTAATTTAGTTTCATTAAAATGTAGCTTCTGCTGTTCTAACGGTCGTTTGTTTATGCTTCACCGTTGTAAACCTTCCGGGCCACCTCCGGCATAGCGTGAACATTAGTGCACTGGAACACACACAGCAACACAGAAACTCGGAAGGGTGTCTATAAAATCTGTCCCGGAATGAGTTCTAAATATCAATGGTCTGCTCGTGCGAATCCGTGCTTGCGCTGGTGGAGCATTGCATTATGGCCAGTAAAATGAGGAGCACAATAAATGTCAAATTAAAACTTAACCCACCGTTCTGATGTTCGCAGTAAGACCGATTTTTATTCCGGTTTGCGGATGACTTTTGTTTTGACAGTTTGTTAAAGGATTTATGGAATGTGTGTAGTTATGGAAGTTGAGCTTTTTTATTGTTTAATGTTTGCGGGGCTTGTGGTGACGTAAGGTGACGGAGAGTGATTAAAACTCGGCCATAAGAACCCTTTAAACGGTGGTTTCATAATTACATTTACCAGATTCATCGCCAAGTTTGTTTGCAATTTGCGTAAAAAGTTTCTGAGCAATTTTATTTGTTTGACACTAAAATCAAATTTATTTTTACTTCCTTCCTTCCATTCGTAAACAACATTGTAAAACATGAACCACCTTTTAACAATTCAGCAAGAGCGATTGTTTTACGCCGTAAGGCTAAAACAATCAACACGTGCTTTAATGTGCTCTTGATCGAACGCGCACACAACAATCAGGAGTTTTTCCTTCAGTGGTGAGAATTGTGTACGTCATCATAAAAAAACATTACATTTCATGAAATCGAAATACATATCAGAAGCAATTATGCAATAATTCCAATTGTTTTTTCGTGTAATAAAACTATAATGCAT
This sequence comes from Anopheles minimus, assembly GCA_000349025.1. Taxonomy (NCBI): domain Eukaryota; kingdom Metazoa; phylum Arthropoda; class Insecta; order Diptera; family Culicidae; genus Anopheles; species Anopheles minimus. Next base: position 9,409,677 of record KB663943.1, on the reverse strand, counting down.
CTTTTATTTTTACGTTAGAGTATTAGAGAGCTTTACAAGTTCCTGGGTTACAACCAAAACTTAGGTTTCTCATTACAATTAAACAGCAGAGCGTTGTTAGTAACATAGCGAAGAAACTGGTTCGCCTGAATGTAGGCAATTGCTTGTATTGCTTGAATAAAATAATAGAGAAGAAACTGTAGTGCGCCTAAAGGAAGGCAATTGATTGTATTAGTATGCCTAAATAAGCTTAAAAATTCCGATGGTTCGTATCATAGTACAAATCTTGATTACTAATTTTCATTATAAATCGTCTGTAGTTCTTTTAATTCCTTAGAAATATCCTATTAACATTCGATAAGAAAGGAGATTTATAGATTCAACATCCACTAACAAACCACCAACAAAGCTTAACGCTTTTTTCCGTTAGTACCCTTAAACTAGACTGAGCACAAACTATGTCGGTTTTGTGTTTGCATTTTTGGCGCACAGAGCGATTCCACAATGGTTCCCCATAGCAGTTCATCACGCACCCGATATAAACCTCGAAAGACTGTGAAGGAATATGCACACTAAATAACAGTTTCCACTCACGTGTGGCCATAACCTAGGCCACAAAAACGTGCTACTACTTCCGCTACTACTACATCTGTTACCTCTTTTACACGATTCCTCCCGCACGTTGTACCGGAATAGGTAAGCTTTAACAAAAAAACAAAAAAACGAAAAATGGGAAGCTTCATTCTACATTCCACCGCACCGTAGGTACTTATTCGATCTTTTACGCGTCGGTACACCGGCACACGTTGGCGCACGGGCATGGTGAACCGGCTAAACCCAAATAGACAAAGGAATTCGCTCATAAACGCATTCACCCTACGGTTGGTAGGGTGCACCACCGCTTATGCACGCCTTTTAAACTCTTCAACCTGCTCCCGAAGGTATCGGTTTCCACTTTCGCTGGCTGAAGAGTTTTATGTTTCCTTTTCATCACCTTCTTAGCTGATAGCGTTTCGTACGATGCAGCTAGCGTGTGCCATTTTACACACCACAATCCATCCGTGCACGAACAAAAGAACACGACTTTAGTGCGCGTAAAGAAAAAGTCTCGCTTTTGTTGCATCTACGCACACGTTACCGCACAAACGCGAACACGTGGTATGCGGCGGTGAAACGTTTGCTTTGCGTTCTCAGATTCCATTTTTGGGTTCTGAGCTGGCTAAAGTTGGCCAGTCATGCGAGCATTCAACGCGCCAGTAGAGCAAACATGAAGGTTCGGCCATTTTCTCCGTAGCTGCAGTGGTGGTTCTGTATCCTTAGCTGAGCGTTAAATACACCCAATTGCACATCGACAAACTGGATCCGTTGTGGATATGTATGTGGAAGCTTGTGAAGAATGTGCATTTTACCTTCCAGTACCTGCGTTTATTACGTTTAAAGTATGTCCGGTATTCCACAGAAAAATTACCAGCTGAGGGCATGGAGCAAAGTTTGTGCTTTTTATTTCTCATCTTTCTGCGGAATATTGCATTTTCCATGCAGCGTAAAAGCATTCGAATGGAAAAGAAAATATCCGAAATTGCCAGAATCGTATATGAGTGTGTAGCAGTGAGCGTACAAAACTATTTAATAAAAACGCACACAATAATGGTGAAGATATTGATAAATTTACACATAAAATATTCACTAAAAACTATAAAAAATGGAAAAGTTTCAAAAAACGACACTAGGAAGAGGTGAAAAGTGAATTCACCACAGCGGAACTCATTTCATTGCGTACCTTCCAGGCTGAACGAACAATACCCCACGTGGTACGGGCACACGAAAAAGAAAATCGAAATCCCTTTAGGCTAACACATTATGCGAGGAAGAAGTTAAGCCTAAATCGCTTGATCCCTCTTATGTCGACACTAGCCCACATGTTCTCGAGTGGGAGAAGATTCACGCTGCAACGATAAACGCTAATAATAGGTTGTAGTATCATAATGCTGACACTTTCCGGGCACTTCTTTCACGATCTCTACTCACCCGTTCCACAAGAGGAAAACAAAGCGTAAGAGCATCGTTTTGAGAATAAAAAAAAACTGGTGGTTGATAAAAAGCTTGGGATGAGCCTCGGTACGATTTAAATCCATTTTTGCACTATCCCCTCTCCTACCGTTGTTGGGTGGTCTCTTTCTGCCTTTCCCTAACCATCTCCTGTGAAAACAACCAGACACACGAGGACATCTTTTCGTTCCAATTTCGCACTAACAAAAGGACCGCTCAGCTAGCTTACAGTGAGGAGAAGGTGCAAAAAAAAGCCTACTGGCACAGTTAGGGCGGCACAGATAGAGTGAGCTGGGGCAAAGAAAATGGCGCTGGTAAGCGTCGGGTTAGACGTGTGGTTTTTCTCATCGTCGACATGAGCACAGCCGGGCGTGATGCCACAGCTGTCACCGGGAGCTAGGACGGTTCGGAACGGGTAAATTTGCTTCCGTACTAAAATGCGTTAATCCTCTTACAAAGGTAAGATTGCCATTATGCCGCGACGCGGTGGTAACGTGTGGAGCAGCTCGGTTCGCTTTCGGTACGCTTTTGACACTTTTGAGGATTCTGGTCAACGATCCATCCTTCCGTTCCAGTGTGTGTATCTGTCCAGAAAAGGGGCACATGCTGGAACTGTGTTTGCGATATTTTTTCCCCCGGTTGTTTTCTTTCTCCCGTACCATTCTACTGCCACCGAGGTGGCTGTGGTTTGGCGCAATTTCAGGGCCAGCCGGTGCAGCTTAAAAGGATTTTATCCTTTACCGGTTGGATTTTGCCAAGTGTATCGTTTTTTTTGCAAATAAGTCTGTTTTGTCACGATCTTTACGTATCTTGCAGTGTATTTTGGTGCGTATTGTTTTCACAGCAGAAGAAGCAGATGGCCATAGTGCATAACAAGCGTTGGAAAAATGCATCTTTTATGAGGCTTTTTTTTAAATCCATCAATAAAATAAAAGTAAACAGGAACGCTATTTAAATTAAATTTTCAGAACTCCATCTATCTACTTGATTTATTGTAAATTATACATTTTCTTTCTAGCCACCTGTACAACAACACTTATAAATAAAGCCCTGAAACAACATACCCTAATAGATCAATAGAAAAGGACCTAAAAGTCAGAGAATTGCATACTTTTAGGCGTAAAATGTATGTTTAATGAAAAATGGAACAAAAAAGTAATAAAAATGTGTCAGTGGATGACTAAAACAAATGAGTTACTTATGTTGCTCTTGAACATTGCTTTATAGACCCTTTTTCATGAAATTAGTCACCATGTACCGGTAAGGAACCGTCTAATGAAGTGGTAATATATATCTGGAACCTCATCTTCATGAATCCAATCATTCAAACCTGTTCCTCTCAGTGTCTCACATCGAATGTTAATGTCATGATGAGACATAATTTCCTCCCCGTCCAGTAGCAATAGTATCTCGGTGGTACAAAACGGAAAGACATACACGTCATCACATGCGCCATCACTCACCGTCTCCTTCTGCTGGCAAGCATTCGCACACCAAATCTTGATACCGCGCGCCGGAAACAACGTCTTCGGTGCTAATTAGTACGATCACGCACACACGACAAGCTAATTCGCGTCTTCCGCTACCTATTTCCGGTTAACATTAACATACAAACATACCGAGCTTCCTCCAGCTTGGATGAAAAGTGAAAACTCGTTTTTCACATCGCCATTTATGAGGTACCGGCGTGAAGCGTGTTACTGTCCCGATTCCTTCCCCGGTACAGCCGTCGTCAAGGTTCCTTGCTCTAAAAGCAACGATAAGACCTTTTACGCTGCTTTCAGCGCATGAGAGCAATAGAACACCTTGAAGAAATGGTATGCGGGAAAGCGTTGTTTGCTTCACTTCCGGGTAATGTCGGTCAGGGTGAGGAGACCCATGACAGCCGGAGTTCTATTGCGCTCAAAAAAAAAACACACTGAAAGGATTCGCACGGGGAAGCGAACAAGGAGCTGATTAAGCGCTCAATACTGCTGGGGAAGGAAGATGCACGTCAAGCAGGGATCGTTCCTCCTGCGAACGAACGACGGTCTGGCATGGATCATCATGAAAGCACGAAAGCGAGCAATTGCCGGTTGTATGACGCTGAAAGGATGACACGAAAAGAACAGCCATCTCACCAGCGCGACACTTGCGAAGGCACCGCCGTGTACGGGTGAACGTTAAAGCAATTTCACCTCACCACCACGGTGTCTTTCCGGCCTGCGCCGGAGTTTGACAGTTCCCAGTGCCCGAAATATAGCGAACACTGCAAAATTGCGATACAGACTCTCGACTTTCTCTCGATTCTAGCCAAGGACACACACACACACACACACAAAATGAACTAGACTTCCGAAGCTTTGGAGCAAGTTCTCCGGTTGTGCCTTTGGGAATAACTTCATTCGCTGACCTCCTTGGGGGCGCTCAACGACGGTGTAATGACGATAATGAAGAGATGAAAGCGTACACCCCGGTACAACGGCATGCACTTTTTAGTTTCCCACCCGAAAAAAACAGAACTGACTGGAGAGGATAAGGAAGAGGAATCAAACAGTAGTGCTGCACTACCCGTACCAGGTTCCAGACCCGGGATCGGGTGCATTTCCGTGCACAACGTGGAACCTCATGAAACGTGATGATTATAATGCTTTTGCTTCTCCCGGAGGGGAAACTTCTGGTGAACATTCTATGCCACCGAAAGATCAACGGCAGGCCGGAAAGTCTGCCACACACACCCAGCCATTTCCACGCCCTAGGTAAAAGACCTAGAACTGTGATGCAATTTTCGGTGCCACATTATCTCCTGGTTGCTCCCACGGGGGGAGTCGTAGGTTTCCCAACACTGCCCGGGAGCTGTCGATCGTAAATGAGCAAAAATTGATTTGTGCCTCTTTTGCAGCACCCTCCGGGATGGTTGGGAAATGAACTGCAACACTTGACGAGCGTTGGTAACACGCTTGACAGTTTGTCCCCGGACGTCTACATATTACGCTAGGAAGTTGGAAGTCATCGGCATGGTTGATGGTGTTTCGGTTTTCACAAAATCACTTTCTGTGAAAATATTATCTTTTTTAACATTTTATTAGGTTAAAAGATTTCTTTGTGCGTCAAGGACATCGCCGCCTCGCACCAGAGTTTCTATGAAGATATCCAATTTGCACATACACGCTCCAAAAAAGCTGCATGTCATCATTCGCCATACATCCGGGTGAAGATTTGAAAAGACACCAAACATTGTTTTCCTTCTCGCGCAAATTTTAATTCCCAAGTGCCAATGGTAACTCCCCAAAGGCTTATACCTTCGCACCGCCCGAAACTGAGGAAGGAGAATGAGTTTTTTTTTGTTGTTTTTGTTCCGGCGAACGGTTTTCGCCAGGCAAGAAATGAAACATTTTAAACATTATAAATGTAATCCCACGGGTAGTATAAGTTTTATGTGAAAACGCTGTTAACCATCGCCATCGGTGCGAACGACAACGACGACGAGGGTGATGCACTGCACATTAGCGTTATGATCGTTTGCGTGTGTATAAGAGGCGAAAAAAAGCCATTGCCATCGGAATGCTGCGTACGGGTGTGACCCTTCCTCGTGACAGCTCACAAGGGCGCTTGTCACTGTGAGAAACAATCAGTGAGTCTCACCACCCATTAAACACCGGACCGGTACCGTGTTGAGGTTTGGCGCTCTTCGCACACCGTTTTCTCAGCTGGTAGCAACTGGGCAACTTATCACGACACGTGGGTCGTTCCGTCATACGCGAATGTAGAGCAGATGCCTTACGGTTTGACGGGCATTAGAAAGTGTCAAACTTTTGCAATAAGCATGTTCCTTCTTAGAGATGCTTTCAGGTAGTAGCACCTTTTTTTTCTCCGAACTTTGGATGTTGTAGGATTTCTGTGTGACTGCTTCTCGTGCGAGATGAGAAAATAAATATTTCTTTTGATGTTCTGCTTTATTGGACAGCCAAGCTCACGCCGGACTGGCAGTGTGAAAATTTTAAAATTATTGTTTTATTAATTGTTTTCTTTATTGTTCGATTTGAGTGTTGGAGCTTTAATTGTTATCCAGAAAAATCATGCTATAATACTCATTTGAATTTCTTACAAAGCAACCTCGACGTAGTTTAGCAAGTGATTGCATACCACGCAGGCGTACATATTTTGCTAGGGACAAATTACTCTATGAATGGAATTGTTTATGAAGAATGATGTAGCCTGGCAATATCAATGTTCACTAAAAAAGATATATATTTAAGAAGAAAGTGGTAAAAGTGATTTCTATCTCTTAAAGCAGTAAATATATATAAAGAAAAGAATAGTTGAATAGGTTGATAAATAAAATGTTTACTTAATTTTATTTAATCATTTTTATATTTATTGGTGGTGAGCGCTCTCTTTTAATATTACGTAAAACAATTCAAAACGAATAATTCAAAATAGTTTTGATTTTGTGTTAGACATTCGACTCCACACACCACATTAACCTTGTGCTAATTAAACTTCTCGCAACGATTAAAGCTTTAAGTGATCCAGCTGGCTTCTCCTTCGGGACGATTATCATGCAAAACACCCATAAATGTGGCCGGCAAGGATTTTGCCTTAATGACGTTCGCACCTGTTGACCCAACTGTGCCCAAACGTGTGCAGGCGAAAACAGACGTTGAGCAGCAGATGCTCGATCGGTCTCCTTTGGGATCAATTATAGACGGACACACGGTGACCACTGTACAGTCTCATGCTCAATTCCACTACGTTTCGGACTTTGGCATAATTTTATTGTATTTCCCTTTCCGTACGTTTCCAACAAGCGTGTTTGCTTTTGTTTTAGAATAAACACACGCTTTACTACTCTCACCACATAACCAACCAAATTCACTAAAAGCACAACCCGCAGATGGGATGATTTTTATGTCATCACTTGTTGACACGTTTTTATGCACTTGATGCCCGGTGCAGCTCGTCCTGATGGATGGGGAATTTTTAATTCGAAATCACGGCAAAAAACAGAGGCAAACGAGACACCCCTCGTACCATCGATGGAATAAGCCTACAGTTGGAGGAAGTGCAAGTGCCGGTCTATGTTTACCCAATGGAAATATTTGTCAACGTCAACGTGCCATCGAAAATGACAGCCTTCATTCACATCGCTTCCGCAAACCGGCGAGTGCGGACCAGTCGGTCACTCGATTATACTGGACAGACAAAGGCAGCGTAGCGTGACCGTGACGAATGGCAAACATTGGACATGCATATCGCTTTATGTGGTGATTAAAATTGAAGTTAAAGTCCGCCGAAAATTTATACACAAATCCATCATTGGCTATCGACCTCCAAAACCCGATGGCCCCATTAAAGGACTTGGCTTTAAATTCTAACGTATCGATCGAATTGGAAGATGATTTGTCTCTGTTGATGATCGACCAACTTTAATGATCTCTCTATTTGACATCTGACCACCAAATGGAGGGATTACTCGGTTGTTACTGTTCAAACAAACCGGAGATAGTTTATCTACCCTTCAATAGATCTTCCAACAATAGACTGCATCGAAAAGGAGCTGGTTATGCAAATCGAAGCTCACCCAATTTGTGGGAATCATCTATAACTTCAAATTACCCGTTCCTACCCAACGTACGTTCCACAGCACAAAGGATAGGGACAAAGTATTATCATCCACCCCGTAAAAGAACGAGGAACACAAACCAACGAAGGAGAGTACTTTGCACAAACAGCAAATCGACTAACGAATTGACTCGGACCAACCCCGCTAACCAATGCTTTCCCTCTTCCCTATCTGTCGCTAAATTGTGTGTCGAAAGTGTCAACCAGAGTCGGAAAAGGAAAGTCTCCGGGATGGCAAGCAGCAGTTGGAAAACAATTTGCCAATTCTCGTTGACCAGCTAGTGGACCGTGTTCCGGGTATGGCAACATACTTATGGCTGAGCGCCCCAGGGAACAACTGACTCGACGTGCGACCAGACATGGCTACCTTCGGTGACAGCGGCCTTAATCCCTGGGTCCTTCCCGTGCACCGCGCGTATGTGAGAAAATCCCTAGTTTTGTTCCGCACCTTAAAAAGGAATTTAACTCTCCCCACCCCACCAAGGTCCGTTTAGTAGAGTTTATTCTCATTCTTTAATACGGATCCATTCCAACTACAATCAAATCATGTGCCCGGTTCCCGGTACCAAAACTGTCTTGCACAGAATGTGTCTCAGCTTACCCTTTTTCGGGGTTCAGTACTTTGGTTCGCTTGTTTTTGCATCTTCCAGCTCTCCCGGTACCGACACGAACTCAAATCCTGGTGCATCCTTTGCACCATATGTTAAGCTGCCCGATTTTCTGATGCCCTTTAGCAGCGGCGTTCCTTCGGACAGGTTTATCGAATTTAAAACGTCAGTTTCACTTATGCTCGAGCTGTTGGTAGTAGGAGGGAGAGTTCGGGGAGTATTCCAAAACGCCCTTGGAAACGCCAGCTAGCCAAATTTCGGGACATTTCCCGTTTTCGGTTACTCAACCTCCTCCAGAGCACGCTCGGGAAAATATTCCAAGTTGTGATAAAATTTTCTCTTTTTTCCCCCCTGTCTCTGATTCTATGACTCCCGGGAAATTTGATTGGTTGAGTTTGTGCATGTCGTAACTGGAATTATAGTAATTGATGTACTAACAAACGGCTTGGTGGCGTTTTGTGAGACGCGAAACTATTTCCAACTGTGATTTGTGGCTTAAAAAATAATAAAAAGCAGATGGAATAAAATTGATAAAAACAAGACTGTTACTACAACGACTAGAGAATCATTCCATCGGTTTCATGAGTCTCATCTTGGGACACTTTCAGACATTTTTCATCCTATGTCACTCTTATGCCCTTCATATGTGGCAGAATACTAACACTATCGATCATTCGATGGAGGCGCCACTTATGTCATGTCACACGGTCATAAAGTTGAATCAATTAAAACAGAAACATGAACGTGGAAAGAGAAGCCAAAATAACAGCGTTTTGGTATTGATTTGAATTTTAGATATATCACCAATTCTTTGAAAACCCACTATAAATAAACCACGAAAAACTAGACGAGGAAAGTGGCTGAAATTCAATTAACGTCATATATAAGAACGTATATACACAAATGAACAATTTAATTAATTTTGATGTTTTTTTCATCTAAAAGCCATACTCATTGTATTTTTCATTTCACTTTATCAAATGTACAGATTAGCGTGTGAAAGGGATTAACATTTAAAATTGGATAGCTTAGGTAGTGCAACGCAGACACCACTCCATCCGTACGATTAGATTCCGAATAACTTAATCTGTCAATGCTTTGTTCGAGCATTGCTTTCCACATGGTCTGGTGTACTAATTCGACATACTAATCCACCTGTTTGACGACTTTGATGGGTGCATCGCAAATCAGTGCAGGCTAATTTTTCCAGTTTTTGTCAATTATTTTATTTTATCTAAAACTTTATTGAGCACAGTGTTCATTATTCCCCAGAACTGTATATCCTCCATGATTTTCAAAATGCATTTAGTGTACGGTACGTCAAATGTGATTTGCTATTCAAAACTTCAAGCGTGTGTTAGTTTTTTCTTCACGAACTCAACTGATCCTAACAGAATCCACTCTGTCACACGGTCCATCAGTGATAATTAGACTCACATGTTCAAACTTTAATTTAATCATTCATCGTTACAGCTGTTTCCTTCTTTTTGTTGCTATCAGTTTACGTGTCACTCCCCAACGGGTGGAGGATTAAGCGCATGAGTAAATTGCATCATTACACACATTACCGAACAATGAGTATTTTTGGCTGTTGTATCCGGAATCGGGGCTTTGGAGGGTAAAACTCTGCCCATAAAAGTCTCTTTACTGCACATTATGCTTACAAACTGCCTACCGTGTACCGGGAAAGGGGCCATTTCGATTGCCATTAATTAGAAATGATTATAAATTTGCCAACACCGGCACCAGAATTGAAAGGTTGTTTCTTTTGACCCAATTCAGCAGGACATGATGTATGACCAACCGGCCGGTAATAATTCGTTTTCTTATTTAACCGGGAATCAAACAAAAACAACTAACAGCTTTCCTGATCCTTTGTGTTTTATTCACCACAAAAAAGAGGATCGATTGGATTATCTGCCGGTGAGTTTGCAGTTGCTCGGGAGAAAATGAAGTAATGAAAAAACACGGACGTTTCATTTTAAAATTGGTATAACTACCTGTACGCGTGCCTTTTCCAGCGGTTACCATCTGGATAAGTCAATTGTGATGGACACCCCCGGTGTACCGATACCGGAAAAAGTTGCATTTAAGGCAGTTCCCGCTTCTGCACCATGCACCCTGAAAAGTCATCCAAGCGCAACCGGATGCACAAATGTAGTGGGGATAAATTTGAATACTCACACCAAACGAACCTGCTGGAGCTCATAATTGCGGCAATAACGATGATTACTAGCCCTCCTCCAGAGCGTGACTTACCATGAGGAGGACCTAAAGGCGGAACCGGGTTAAAGGGCTTAATAAATGAATTCAATGTTCCGTTAAAACAATACCCATCCAACACAGGAAGCATAAGCACGTTGTGTGAATTTGTCTGATTTGTGTAGGTCGTTAGGTTTTCTATTTAAAGAAGTTCGAATGTTATTCGTAATTAATGTAACGAAAACTTTACGTTATTTTGGAATTTCTTTTCACAACACTCTACTCCCTTGTTTAAATATCAATATTGTGACACTTTTGCTACACAAATAAAAGAAAATTCAAATTTATTTAATTTCAATTAAAAAGCACCCGTCTACATTGAACACATCTACAGAACAGACCGGAAAAACTAGTCTAAAGAAAACTATTTTTTGTAGCATTACTGGAAGCCCTTTTTTCAACATCATTTTTATCTTTCTACCTCGTCATTCAACAGTCAGTTCCATGCCGAAAGGATATGTGGCCATAGCAATAAGGCAAATAATTGAGCAAATCAAATACAAATTACACCGAGCGCCCATTATACGTTGACGGCCGGTGATGATGGACTTGGTAGACCATTTTAAAATGGTTAATTAAAAATTAATTCAATTGGGTGCGAGAATTGTAACCTTCTGTGCTGGGGCAAAACAAATGGAACACGAAACCGAACAAGGTAATAGTTACAGTAACGAACTGTAAAGAATGGGATTTTAAATGTTGTTCATTGCTTTCATCGTGCTAATGAAAATTGGTGATCATTATATTATTTCAATAAACACATTATAAAACAGCTCTTGAAAATGGAGTTCAACATAAGTTGAAACTATTCGGCGGCTTTTCTCTTTTTTGTAAAGGAGATATTGCGTATCCTTTTGTTCTAAAATGGCATGAACTCAATAAATACTAGTGCAACTTATTCGACATCCATTCCATTGGTACGATCTTTAAAAAATACCCCTTTAAAAAAAGTAACAATCCGCTAGTACATACTATTGTAACGTTCATTTCAAAATGCTTAAGGATAAAATGTAGCCTTCATTTCACGCACAAGAACTCATCCACAAGGGTTGACGGCATTGGTAATTATTTTACTGTTATTTCAAAAATATAAGAACATTTAGCACACATTACGAGCTGAATTTGTAGATTGTTCATTAAAGTTTTATAATAAAAATTTATCAAAAATATTTCCAAATACCCGTTCCCGCATGACCGTTCGTCACCCCACGATGCGACAAAGAGAAGCTTCAAACTCGGGTTTCATTCCGGTATAAACAACAACTGTTCAGCTCCACCACAGCGCGATGGCTAATTTACGAGATGTAAACATTTCATCGAAAAAATCCACCCGTCCTACGATCAATGTGGCAATCCACCCAAACCCGGGCACACCACCGACCGGGTCCGGCGGTTCACAAGACGGTGGCGAGTACAAATCCATCTTCTTCAACGAAATATCGCAAATTATGCGCGGCTACGGTGATTGTGAGAAACCACTGCGTGAGTCGGTTCTGCTGGTGGAGAAGATAGTGCTACAGCAGCTGCGCGGGATCATGCAGGAAGCGATCGATCACGCAATGTCGCGGCCAAACTCACCCACCGTGTCACGGCGTGACTTTGAATATATTATGCGCAAAAATCAGGTACGCGTGGCACGGTTACAGAAATACTTTCGCGACATGGCGCTGATGAAGAAGCGACTGAAGGATCTGTGCGGTGGACGCTATCCGCATCTTAATTTGGGTGCCTGTTCCGAAACGTCGGATGATGATTCCGACCGTGAGGTGCCGGAAAAATACGACGAAGAGAAGGTACGCCGTCTGTTCCGGGCGGATCGCATATCGCAGATCCTTACCGGGAGACAGTACGAGGAATATATAGCGGCCCGTAGGGCTTCCTTCATGCACCGAAACACGGAGGTGATGAAAAGCAAAATGAGACTGTGGCTAAACATTCCCGAGGATGTGAACATCACGCAAAGCTGTTTGCTCACGTTGGCCTACCTAGCGCATGAAACCATCGCGGTACTGGTGGACATGTGCATTCTCACGCGGTTAAACTCCTCGAACAGGAATGTCGATCCGTACAGCCGCGTTACTCCTTCCGGTAAGTGAAACAGACCATTCGGAGTGTCACATTTACTTATTCGGTTCAATTTGTACAGGCAAATCATACAACATGCTACACGCTTGTCCGGAAGTGTCGCAAGGCCGAGGATTGGATGGCGTCAAACCTATCACGCCACAGGAAATAACCGAAGCTATGCGTCGACACCGGCAGATGGCCATGAGAAGCTCGGGTCGGCACAGAATTGCGCTTAACTTTAAACCTCCCTATCTAGCAATGTAAACACGCCGAGAGTTTTGTTTGATAATTAAAAATTAGAATAAATGTATGTATTTTCCCGTTTCTATAAATTACTCTCCATCAAGCTCTATTATTTCTACATCTTCCGGGGCATCATCCACATCGTTAGAGTGTTGACTCGCAGGAGGAGACTCGTCCGTATCGTCTTCGGAGCTATCGATCCAACGTAGAGAACGCGTGCTCCTACGTTTACTGGCAGTTCCATTCGTTTGTAAAGCAACTTGTCGTTTTTTCGCCGTACTAGTCGATGAAGGTGTTTGTCCATTTGTCCGGACTGTGTCGAGTACGAGCGGATAATTTAACGAAAATAATTTACCATAGCGGAACTTGAGAGTATTGTTCGTAACTCGCGCCGGTCCTCGTTTGATGTAACTTAGCGTTGCGTACGGTGTAAATATGAACGATTCCTTCAGGTGACCGCTCACAATAAGATAGGCGACGATCTGTTCCGCAATCGATCGATCTATCAGTGGTGCTGGATCGGTTAGCCGCAGATTCGCCTGTCCTTTGTGCATCCAAGCGTCGACTAGCTTCAACCCAGTTACGTTCGTCTGCTCCAGGTCTGCTTTCTCAATAATACGGTGCAATTGTTCGACGTACGGTGCGATTTCCTTCAGTGGACGTACCAAATCCTTGTTCAAACATCGGTCGCACATAAAATCGCAACTTTCGGCGCCCCACACTTCCGAGAAGTATTTTGAAATGATCTTCCGTCGGCATCTGAAACGAGAGATCAATGAGAATTGATTCGTTTTCTAATTAATTAACAAACAAACACTCTTTTGACACTTACTCGCTGGTAGTGATGCAATATTCCACCATTGCATACGCATTCTTCAGCCCGGTATGCTCGGAAAATGTCATCGTCGTGATGCGAAACATGTCCGAGAAGTGGTACAACAGTATACAGTCCGCCGGCGCACCATCCCGTCCGGCACGGCCACTTTCCTGGTAAAAGTTGTCCATGCTTTTGCTCATCGTGTGATGTATCACGAACCGCACATTGCCCTTGTTGATGCCCATACCAAACGCAACCGTTGCAACGACCACTTGCAATTCCTCGTTGTACCAGAGCTTATGTATTTTGGTTCTGTCCGCTGGGTCCAGATTGGCGTGATACGGTCCTGCCTTCAGTCCACGGGAAATCAACGCAGTGCTAATGTCGACTGCATCCTTCATCGAGTACGTGTAAATGATGCCGGACTGATTGCGGAACCGGGTAAGTAGCAGATTGGTGATCAGATCGTACTGTTCCTGTTTGCCTGTCGGTTTCGATAGTACGTGATAGTAAAGGTTTGGCCTGTTGAAAGACGCCACAAACAGCAACGAGTCGGGGATGTTCAGCATCTTCTGCACATCGCCGATCACTTTAGTGGTGGCTGTCGCAGTTACTCCCAGCAAGGGAGACTTTGGAAACATCTCCTTAAGCACATTGAGAAATTTGTAGTCTGGCCGAAAATCGTGGCCCCACTGAGAGCAACAGTGTACTTCATCTGGAATAGAACCACAGAAAGGCATTACTCAGAGGACAAACAACACGATTTACCATTGCATTACTTACCGATAGCGAAGCGATCCAGATACCCATTATTGTAACACTTCTGCAGTGCCGTCATGAAACGTTTACTCTTGGACAACCGTTCCGGTGTTACGTACAGCAGCTTTATCGCCGGTATTCGCTTTTCACTTAGTTCTCGGTGTATCTGATTTATGACATTCTTGTCGGTGGTGCTACACAGCAGTCTGGCTTTAATTTTTAACCGCTCCAACGACCACACTTGATCTTCCATCAGCGAAATCAGTGGTGAAATAACCACCGTCACGCCTTTGCTCAGAAGGGCCGGTAGTTGGAAACACAAACTTTTACCAGCCCCGGTTGGTGCGAGAAACAGAACATCCTTACCGGACATTAGAGCATTTATCGTGGGCAGCTGCTTTGGTCGGAACTCATTCGCGGAAAACACGGTAGAGAGAAGCTTTCGTGCTTCAGGGGACCATGGGAAGTTTTCCCTTTCCCAATTACTGCCCGCATTCTGAACTGATCTTCGCTGTTTTCGAAGATTCTGTACTTGTTCTTGTAGCTCTAAAAGATGTGCTTTTCGTGACTTGAGCCGTACTATCTTGTCTTCTATTACTTTCAGTTTTTCCGATATTTGCTCCTCGTGTACAGCCAGTTCTTCATCGCCCAAGGAACTTATCTGTTCGTCCATTGTGCGATTGAACGGGAACTCGTTTGTCTATGTGGTCGTTCAACACAGCACTGCTTACTTGATTACAACGAAATAAATGACTATACACGGTTTAACTTATTTTCTTCTGCACAACATTGCTGCTCGTTTCTATTCAAGCACACCCGAGATGGAAAGAACGCGATGTTTACTATTGTGACATTCCTACAAAAGCGTGCTCAGCGCCAAGGAAACGCGCAAACTGTCGACAGGTGGTGGGGGTTCTGCTCATAGTAAATGTACTTTTTGTATAGGTGCAAATTAAATTGGTCTTTTTTAGAAGAGATGCATGAACGGGAATAAATCTAGAGAACGGAAATGCAACGTAAAAATTAAATTTAGACAAAATAATGTTGCTCCTTTTTTAAAAATACCGGAAAGTGTCAAACAAGAAACGTCATTTTGCTGTCAGCAAGTTTTCAGCAAAAATGTAAACAATACATCTCATCAAACAACAAGCTAACGAATGAAAAATTATCCCCAAAACCAATGAGCTGCATGGAACGAGTTTGCCGTCTTTGTTTGCAGGAAGAGTTGGAAAACAGCCATGGCTTACTGGTTCCCTTGGACGGCAACAGTAAGATAGTGAACATCATACGAGAAACAACCACGGTTGAGGTACGTACAAACGGGAAGCACTCGAAACTGGCGATCGCAGCACGTAGTCCATCCTGGTACACATTTCATTTGTAGGTTTTCGTAGACGACACATCACAGTATTATTTGTGTGTAAAGTGCAATAAGGTTCTTCTAAAGTGCTTTGACTTCCGCGAACGGTGCATCATAAACGATGAAATTTTCCGGCGGAAATTCTCGAAACATGCTAGCGCAACGGAGGAGACACTGTTTATGCCCGTCGACACCGTCAGCGGGGAAGGTGAGAGAGGTGTGGAGAAGAAGGAAAAGGATGAAAACTCCGAAAACGAAGAGCCCTTCATGCAGGAGTTTTTGGTGGAAACGATCGAAACCCCCGACGATTGTGATCCGTACGAACCGTTGCAAGAGGAAATGCTGACGGCGGAATTCTCCGATAGTGAAGAATCGTCCAAGAAGCGAAAAAATGTGCGCAGGAAGCGGGGCCGCAAAACAACGGTGGAAGTCGACAAGGCCAACAACAAGCTGCCTTGCGCCCAGTGCGGGAAAATGATTGCACGGAATAACATCAATCAGCATCAGCTCACGCACGATCCCGATCGGCCGAAGGTGTTTTGTTCTTACTGTGGCAAAGCGTTCAAGGATCCGCGTCGGATGCAGATGCATGTCAACAGTAACCACACGCTGGAAAAGAAGTATCCGTGCGAAATATGTGGAAAGGTGTATCTTCGCCCGACGTCGCTCAAGGATCACAAGCTGGCGAAGCACAGCGATGACAAGCGGTACGAGTGTTCCGACTGTGGGATGGCTTTCACCAGCTGGGCGCAACGGTGGCACCATTTCAAGAAGGAGCACACAACGGCCAAACCGTTCGCCTGCACCTACTGTGATTGGGCGTTCAAGTTCAAGTACGTTAGTATCGATAGCATGTTTGAATTGATAATAATTCCCGCGCTTTCTCAATTTTAGGTGTGATCTCACTCTGCACATCCGGAAGCACACCGGAGAAAAGCCTTTCAAGTGCGACATCTGTGGCAAAGCGTTCAACAAGAGCTACAACGTAGTGATACACAAGAAATCGCACCGCAATCTCCTGCAAGTTGAGCAAGGAATGGGGACAGCCGATGGAACGCTGATACCGCAAACCGTGGTAAAATTGGACAATACAGTTTAAGCGCCGTAAGGACACGATATTTATCTGCTAGTATGTAAGTTTTATCCTGAACAAAACATCTTAATAGTTTTAAGAAATACATATATTTTATTCAATCACTATACAGTTGAATATGGAAACTTGAAAAGGATGACGAAAAATGCTGTTTCCACGTTAATGTTGCATTATTTTTTTGTATTTATGTTCCATACACGTGGTTTTTCGGTCACATTATAGCGCATGAGGAACTCTCCGCTTCCGATGTTTGCGAACCATCGCGTAGTTCCTTCGATTTCGAGGCCAGAAACGAGCTCTCGTATTCCTTTTGCATATGTTCGGGAAGCGGTTTGGACCAATCCTCCGGCGGAGTTTTTCGTTTCGTCCACACGTTATTGCTGTAATGTGCCCGCATTCGTTCTTCGCGCCGTTGCTGCTCGCTGTGTATTAGCTCCAGGGCACTTTTCGTATCCGTCGGAGTTTTCTCAAACCGTACGCAATTATCGAAATCTCGCTTCCATTGATTGCAGTCGATCGATTCGCCGTGTATGAAGTATTGATGAAATCGGCCCTTGATGCTGGTACAGTCTTCGTACTCCTCATTATATAAGTAACACGGCCGGATCTGGTACGGAAATACCGGCAACGATAGTCACGTTTAAAGGAATAATTCTCTTCTACGAACATAGGGCATAGAACTTACCGACCACAGATTCTTCAATACTTCCTCATCTTCGGCAGTTTTTGGTTTGATGGCAGTGGCCGCTTCATATATTGTGGACATGCTAGTTCACCTATAGTTTTGTTGCAATATTGAATCATGCAAACAAATTTGTTTATGCGCTTTGACAACAGTGATTTCTCCAATGGGCTACATTCACGCACGTCACTGTCTGTTTATATCGTGTAGGGTTGAACATTTTTCAAAACACTCAACCGCAGACGCAGAACAACGAGTGCATTTATTCTGTTTCTCTCTTTTTGCGATTACATTCGTTATGCTCATTAGTTGTGTGATCGTTGCTTGAAGCAGGTTTCGCTTCATCGTTTCTATGAGATTTCTTATGTATTACCACGTTGTAACTTTTGTTGAACCTCTTCCCACATATATCACAAGAAAACGGCTTCTCTCCCGTGTGAGTTCGAACGTGCAGCGTCAAGTCACTCCTATAATGATAAAAAATGCATGATTGCATATCTATCCAACATAAATATCAATAAAACGAGCACACTTACTTCAGTTTAAACGCCTTATCGCAATACTGACAGGAAAATGGTTTCGCTACCGTATGTGCCATGATGTAGTGGTAGGTCTTCTTTGAGAAATTGGTAAACTTCATACCGCATTCATCACACTCGAAGCGTCTTTCCACTGAATGTTTCGCGTACACATGCTCCCGCAGGGAGTTTGGTCGGTAATATATTTTCCCACACTCCTCGCACTCGTACTTTCGTTCGAATGTATGATGGCTATTAATGTGCACCTTCAACAGGTTCGAATCCTTGTACTTCTTACCACAGTGCGAACAGCATAGCTGCGGTGGTTTGGGATTGTGCGTTTCCAGATGCTTCCGCATGTTGCTTCTACGGATCATTTTACCGCACTGTTCACACGGCAGATATCGGTTGGAGGTGGATGCACAAAACGTTACCTTGGTTGGCTTGGTTTTTGCGTTAGTTTTCTGCTTAGCTTTGTTGACTGTTTTGTTAACTTTTTTAACAACTTTGCGCTTATCCCGTACCGTCTTTTGTTCTTGGGCTTCCTCAACTTTTGCCGTTTCTTCCTTACATCCATCTTGCTCCGCCTGTTGTACGTTTTCTAGCTCAAGAGATTCAATTACGTACAGCTTTTGTTGATTATCATCCACTTCTATTTTCACACCCTCGACAAAGCTCTCTTCAATAGCTACTGTTCCAAAGCATTCATCACTGTTCAAAGTGGTCAGAAATATTTTATCGTTCTGTAAGCAAGCTTCTCGAAATTGCTCGTACTGCAACAGTAATACACGGCAGTCTTCACATAAAACAACGAAGGTGATAGATTCTGGGATGGCCTAAAACACGGCAAAGATATGTTACAATCTTTCGCTACACCCCGGATGTGTGATCTTACCTCTAGCGATGTTAAATGGAATATAGTTTCTAACAGTGGGTCATCCTTTGTCAGCACGGTAAAATGTGGCTCTTTTTCTACTAAACACAAACGGCAATTATTTTCATACAAATTCGTCATTTCTTTTACGTAGGCAAACGAAACACGACCAACATACAACGGGATGCGATGCAATTTGTGTTTTGTTTACAATCGGATACCAAAAAGTTTCATCGTATTGACAGCTTGGGTTATAGAGAAGGGCTACTTTGGATCACGCTAACTGCACCGCGACATCGATAGCGCGCTTTTGGATGACAGTTCGGGTGATGTGTAAACAAACTGCGGTTCCAAGAAGCGGAGCTAAACCGTCCCAATTATGTGCACAATACTAGCGGGCTTTAAGTTGTTTACCAGTTTTTAATCAAACCGAAACATATGAAGTGCACCTTAATTGAGTTAAAACAACGCACAAGATGGTCCAAAACGAGAACAGTTGCTTACAGATGGTGAAAGTTCGCATGTTGCGCGAGTTCAACATTAAGGTGATCGACAAGTGGTTGTCCGAGTGTGTGTCCTTCTGTATGCAGGATAATCCGAAAGTTTCCAACGAAGGCCTGTTCCAATTTGCATTCAGTCAGTGGTTGTTGGCTGATTTGAATGAGATTGGCATCGCGGTACTACCACCGGGGATGGACGCCAAAGTGGAACAGCACACGATGAACGGATCGTTCCCGGTGCAGATGCAGTATTTGATTGATATTTGTTAGTTTCCATAATTGTGCAAACACATTCACTCCAGATAATAAGCAACTGTTATTCTTCTCATTCCCAGCCGAACCAGCGTACGATCAATGGAGAGCATTGTATGACAAAAAGCTAGATGAAGCCGATGATGAGGTGCAGATGAGAAAAAATCAGGCACCTAACGTAAAGAAGTACGGCAGCTCCTTTCAATTCGATGTTTCTTATGCGTAACACAATACAATGCTTAATCTATTCCATTTGCAGACGAAGAATGTTGAAACTTGAGCTGACGGACGGTAAGCAAACGGTGCTAGCGATGGAACACAGCCCAATCAGTTGCCTAAACACCAAGCTACCACCCGGCTTGAAACTGCTATTAACCGGCCCGATGCGCTGCGTGAACAAAGTCATCTTTCTCGAACCACGAAACGTGCGGGTGCTCGGTGGAGAGGTTGACGTGTTGCTGATAACAAATGCGTACGAAAATGTGTTACTGCGCGTGTTGAACAAACCGGCTAACCCCAATCCGAAGTTGGATTACGAAGAAATCGAAGTACGGGAGGGTAATCGTCCCAATCACAAAACAATCCAATCGATTCCGATGGCAAGGAACCATGCCGGTCCAGAGCGGAAAGGAACACAACGAAAAGCACCCACCGTAGTCGAAGAAGACGATGTGGATGATTCTCTGCTGATGGGGATCGATTTGGATATGATCGAAGCGACTCAGCCTAAGCCGGACCAGGTACCAACCGTTAGCACACTGATGGACGATGATGAGATGGATGACATTGTGCAACTGGTAGATGTTCGAAGCGAACCGGAAATTATGCACCAGCAAGTATCATCCACGAAACACTCACAATCATCTCCTGGTTCGACTGAGATCACTGCACCTATTCTCAATAAACCAACGTTCGATGAGCTTTATGAGGATGATATCGATATGATGAATTGTTTGGAGGATGAAATTCGTAATGAGATGAGGACTTTCGACACGTACCCGGTGCCTAATGAGAAGCCAGACGAAACACATCCACCAAAGGCTAAGAAATCTCGATCATCTGATGAATGGCTCCCTGAACAGGGTGCGGCGACTGCCACAAGCTCACCAATTACACGATTACCGACAGCTTCTTGCACCGATAGAACGAACCACCCAGAACCCAAACCTTCCACGAGTAAAAAGCTTAATCAGTTTAATATCTCAAATCTGTTCGAGGATAGCATGGACTGCCCGGGTGAGATAGAGCTTGCTAACGAAACGAACTTGTTCAAAATACTTTCGCCCAACTATAAATATCGAATCGACAATACGAGCTTAGTGACCGTCGAGCAGCTTATGTTATTACCGGAGGTGAACCGTTCCGGCGCCAGTTTCGTGGTGTACTGTGAAGTGGAAAGCATCACAGAACATCCCCGAATACGCAATGGACAATGGCAACTCGGCATCGAGCTAACGGACCACTCGAATGTGTGTTTGCCGGTACGCTTGCACGATAGCGTCATCAATCAAATGACACGGCATAGTGCAGCTGAGCTGATGCGCATGCGGCAAACGGATCGCGCCGGTGTGATGAAGCTGGTCGATTCGATATTGGCGGATTTTAAGAAACTGCTACAGGAGATCAAATGTTTTTGGCGCTTAGTTTACCAGACCGATTCCGACTCGCAACAGCCCGCGGTAGTGATGGAGACGTACGAAATGAACGATGAACGAGGCGCAATTTTATTGGATAAGATCATTCAGGAAAACTGTAGTCAGCTAAGAAAAATGTTATAGAATTTATGAACGCTGGAAAACGATAAGCAAGCTACACGATCGTCATCTCATGTGGTAAAGAAAACATCCAAACTAAAAGTTTCGTTCAGGACCCCAAGGATTGATCCGTTTTCGAAGGTAAGCTGGGTTTTGTTCCATCTTCGACATTTATTAATTTCTACAATTAAAACACGACATACATTTTTCCTTCACACATACACATACATACTTATTATCACATTCGTAAAAAACAGAAAAGCAAAAGCTCAAGTGGAAATGTTTAAAACGGTAGGGATGGAAATGTCCAGTTCGCTTGCACTTTTCCCAATGGTGGACCTGTTGCATAGCGATCGACACTATTCGGTCGATCCATTCCCTTGATCCTGTTGCTCTGACTCGGTCACACTTGGTCGCAGTCATACCGCGTTAAAAAAATCTAAATGTTATCCATGTTGTTAAAATATGCATACATCAAAACACTTCGTTTGTGCTAGATACAATCCGGAGGTGTGTACACGTGAGCCACTGAGCAAAACGGACCTTCTGCCGCTCGTATTCGGCTCTGCTTTAGCTGCGATTAAATATGGCCAGTTTAAGCTGCTCGTAACTGATCCACATGACTATGTTCCACGAAACGAGCCGTGCGAACGAGGGTACGAATCCTTTGTAGAATGCTGCCACACCCTCCTTGGCGCCCATCCGGATGGCACAGTCTAACGCACCCCGGTACTGTCCGCGGGGTGAGTTCATGTAGCGTGTCTTCACCACATCCACCGGCGAGGCAACGATTGTGGCGGCCAGTCCCGCTACGACCGCGGCCGAAAAGTGACACCGGATGTCGTTGGGCATGTGTGCGTAGAGTAGTAGACAGTCCTTCACCACGTCGTAACAAACGATCTCCGCCACGTTGACGATCGCGTTACGACCCACATTCGGTACAGCACCCTTCCACAGGCCGCGTACCCCTTCTTCCCGGTGTATCGTCCGGTAGGCTTCCAGCGTGGAAGCGTACCGACGTCCGGTGGATGAGCGAGTGGCCGCTTGGAACCGCACCTTCACCACATCGGTCGGCTGTGCGATCATGACTGCGGCACCACCCGTCGTAAGACCGGCTAAGATTCGAGTTCCAATCTGAAGACCAGCTTCATTTTCTGCAATGTTAATGTGGCTTGAATTAGTAACGTTTGGGAGAGAGGTTGGCATGTTGCTGCTCAAGCTACCTTTAAGCAGAGAACCGTAGAACGTTTTCACGGTGTCGTAAAGGCCTAGGCGGATGGAGCAGAAGCACAGCTGACGCTGTAAACCAGCGGATAGCCCATTGTACAACGTCCGGAAGCCTTCCTGTCTGGTGATGGTTGTGAGCGTACCCACTAGGCCACGGTACTGCACGTGCTGGGTCGCCGGTAAGGGTGTCGGGTTTAACTTGAGCGAGGCGGATGTGTTAAGGGCGGGTGCCATGGCGACTGTTCTAACCGGCTGTTCGCCTTGAATCTGAAATGGTGATGAAAAGGAAATAATTGTAATCGTTCCATACCACGCTGTCGGAAGTTATTACTGGGGACAAATTATCATAGGTACGTTTGAAACATCGATTCAACAATGTGTGGCCAGCTGGCATGTCGTGATCGTTACGTTACGATTTAAACGACTTGTTTACTACTCATCGCACGATTGATATAAAAGCAATTCGGTGCATTCACCACAAAAGATCCGTTACCTTCAATTAGTGTGATCATCTCTAATAAGCAGATTCTTTATAGCTGGTTAAAAAAAGAACTCTAAAGAAAATCCCTGTTTTTCTTTATCATTCTAAGGGACCTGGTAATAGTTATACTTAAACTAATATCAAAACTTCCATAATAAGATTCCAAATACTCTTCAATTTCTCTTCAAATCCCCCACTAACGGAACGAGTTCCGTCCTTTTTGCGTTGCATAACCCATTAGAGAGTGGTTGCTCGGCTAGGTGAAGGACAATAGCATCAGCGCGTATCCGTAGTAGTTCAAAGTCCTACGACCCACGGCCCAGCGGTTGCCCTACTTCCTACTGTTGCTGATGCTGCTATAGTGCGTCGCCTCCGCTCGAAGCGACAGAGAGCAGCGCAGAGCAGATCGTTGGACGGTTTGAACTTTGTACCGGCTAACCGATTCCACCGGTTTCACAGCAGACCATCGAGACACTCGGTTCGAGGGCACCACGCTGCTCGTTGAACCGTAAAAACCGTCATCACTCGACGGAACTGCGAGTTGTTTGATGGACGCGAGTGGTAGGGTTTACTCGATCGGAGAAGCATTCATCCGCATCGACGGTCTATAAGACACCTGAGACGCCGATGTGTTGAAGGTGCCTTGAAGCAATCGCTCACTCGCACGATCGCTACAATTTCGTTGGAACGAGTACGAAATAGGAAGCAGAATGCGCAGGTACCCTGCATCCGATTGTAGGCAGACAGAAGAAGAGGCATATTCTTCGGCATCGTCCTCGTTATTCGTGTTCTAATACATTTACTAACTGCTCAATGTTGGCTCTGCCTTACCTGTAGTCGCACTTTGGCCGTGTCCAGCGGGAAGGTAATGAAGTCTGCAAAACAGGCAGCCGATCCGGCTGTGAGCAACTTCACCGGCACGGATGCCGTCAGCTCCGTCGTCTTTTCTGAGGTTCGTCGTTGAAAGCTCATTTTTGTGTGTGTGTATTTTTATTCGTCTGGCTTTATGCTCACTCTGGGCAGATAATGTCCTAATGGGGAGGGAACAAAAATAGACACGCATGATTAGCACGATTAGCACGGTTATAATTAATTATTTTGTTTTGTTCGAAAGTGATAACTTCTGAACGTAGGCTGGAACGATTGCCATTCATGGGCGTGAAGGGGGTCAGTGGATAGATGCGTGAAATCGACAAAGCATAAAGAGTCGATCTCTCGTCGTCATCTATTCTGTTGTCTGAATGAACGAAAACAAAAATAGCCTTGACAACAGCAGAGCGTCAAGGCGCGTTAAAGCGACGGAGGGGCGCGTTCAACCCGACACCATATCACGATCGTCGTGTCCGCCATCGCCAATTAATGCGTCGATTCGTTCGCATCGCGGGTCAGCTGATAAAAACCGGTGTCTTGGCTTTGTTGCTTGGCGGGGGCTCGTCCAACAACAAAGTCCACACCAGCCAATCGAATATCTCAGCAAGAGAGGAGGTTTTTTTTTTACTGTCTCACGTATAAAGCCATTGTCGGCACAGTTAGATAGGTGGATAGATCGCAGCTATTGACGCCGTCGCATTTAGCACGGTAATAAACTGCTGATACACTCGAAATTGTTTTATCATTAGCCCAATCCTATCTTACCAACGATCCAGTTTAGCGATTAAACTCAACCGGACGTGAAGAAAGTTACAAATCTATCTAAACTATTTGCTAGCTTGTTTTAGCTTGGTTCTTTACAACGACTACCACCAACGTCCTTGAGGTTCACTATGGAGGACCGTTCTGGTCATGCACTTCTTCCTCATTATTCACTTATCTTGGCATTGGTTACAACGATAACAAATGTTTATGATCATCGATCTGTAACTTTGACCGTTCTGTGTGATTATCTAGCCATAATCTATGTAATATGGCGACCAGCGAAATATTTATTGTTTTTTGATAATTCTAATAAAAGAAGAGCATTTTTCAACGCACATGATCACTGTTATTATAAAAACCCTTTTTTTTACCGGACACTTTTTCAAACCGAACGTTCCCAAACACTACCACAAGGTGTCCTCGGTGTCTAACCCCTCGAACGCCTTTCTAAAAGAGGCGTTACATTTCCACTCAACTTATGAAACGCTCTTAACGATTTAAACACACAAAACCACCAAACTTACACAACGCATGTCCTCCGAAGACCGCTGAACTTGGTTGAAACCAAAATTTCCAAACACACGCACTGGTTACACAATTTTTACACCAAAACTTGCGCCCCCCCGGTTGTTGGTGCGATCGTTTTGTTTTAAAATATCACTTAAAACACGATCAACGTTGTACGATGGTTCACTTCCGGTTTGATCACCGTTTACTAAAAACTCCACACCACGTGTAACTGTCAAACACTTCTACCAACACCAGACCGGAAGGAGTCAGTACACGATCACCCTGCGCATAGCTCGTGCGTGCTGGAGCGGTCAAACTGATACAGTAAGGCTGAACCGCGTAACGGTGTCATATAAATAGGCTCGAGATCGGGCCCGAAGAAACACGCCATCGCACGACCACCAATCGAACCTGGCCTGCGACGGCACAGATACGCGTTTCTTTCGCGCTGGTGTGGAAGTGTGTCCATCTCGGGGTAGGTTGGTAGCACGCGAACTTCGGTCCGGCACGGTTCAGTTCGGCTTCGTTGTGGCCCCCTTCGTGGTGGGGGAGGTGGTAATGGTTTCGGTGTGGTTGCACTGGTGGGATGGGAACAGCGCGAAGTACACAGATCAGTAGGACGGGTGTCATCTTGGTCTCATCTGTTGCTATCGTCCAGTCAAATGGATCGATAAGACGATCGATGATGCTCGTCAGGGTATCGTCACTACAATAGAAAGGTACAATGAAGTCATTGCGTGCTGGTTCCGCTATATCCGATTGGACACTATCGCATGATAGGAAAGGCGCGAAGCAAAAATACTGATGTTTGAAAAATGATTCATCAGCAGCATCCGCTAGTGATAGTGGTATATTGGGAACTCACTTGGCAACCGTTTTGCACATTTCGGCAGGACGTCCATCTCACACAGCAGCGATTGACGCTAATAAACATGTTTATGTCGATCATTCCGAAGCACCGGTCTAAGGCGATATTGGGAGGAGACTCTTTCTAACAGATTGTTCAAATATTATTCACATCGTTATGATCCAGAGCAAAGATCGTGCGATTCTTTTCATTGACTCAGCCACGCCGAAAACATGGCGCCGGTTTTTTCAATACTTCCATGTGCTAACTCGCTAGCTATTTCGCTAAACTTGATGCGAAATTAGTGCCATTGAATTTGACTTTGATGCGTGACGACTTATCTTTGCGTAAAGGAAAGCGTAATTGCCCTGCCGGGGATAATGTTATCTAGTCTTATTGTGTGATCGTATCTCCATGCCGAATCGTTAAACGGATCGTAAAAAACAAAGTGGCAAACAGACACAAATAATCATTCGGCAACCGAAGTGAAAAAAAGACCATTCCAAATCTCAACGGTCATCACGAGTGTCTATCGGCACGATGACACCCCTTGATAGCTTGTTTTGTATTCCAGGTCCAGTCTGACCCCAAAAAATGGAAAAATAAAAATGGTGGACCATTCAATCGTGCCTCCCGGATGGATCCAACGGGCCTTCTTTTGGATTACGATTTTGCGCGGCGGACCAGAACGAACGAACCCTTATCAGGGCGCCCGTAATAAGAGCGCAGCAAGGGCACACGATGGTGTCCGCCGAAGAAAAAGGTGTGTCCCACAGCGCGTGGACCAATCACGAATCGGCGCGCGCTTGTTTTGATGTTCCAAATTTTGGAACGTAAACGAACATATTGGGCCAAGCAACAAGATGCTGCTTCCTGCTGCCGGTTTCAGTTTGTTTTGACTTTGAATCACGCCACCGACCGACCGACCGACCGGCATTGTGGGGGTGCGTGATCATCAATCAATGGTTGCACGGTGGATGTTTTAGGATGTGCTTTTCGGGCTAACCGGTGTCAGTCAATGATCGAACGATCGGTGGGGAGTTTTGTTTTTAATTTTTCACCAAGGTCAAATGTATTGCCAAACTGAAGAAGCGAGCCGCCTGCGAGCATTTTTAAAAGGGGCTTATGTGTTTATGTGGCTTTTTTATTACCATCGGGCAGTGAGTTTGATGTGTGCAAAGGGAATCACAATTGGTGACGTCGATTGTTGTACACCTTCAGTTGTGTACCATTTACCGAATTTATCGTACGCTCTTCAGCGAATCGTTTGCGTAAGCTCCCCGTACAAGTGGATGATTTGGCAACAAAAGACAGACGTAAATCTGTTTGTTTATACGAATGTAGGGTGTTAGGCAAAAACTAAAAAACCTGGGAATTTCCTGATCTTTCGGATATACACTTATAGGTGAATTTATTTTAATTATTATTAATTCTTGAAATAATTTTTGTGTGTCATCAATATGATTTATGGACTATCACAAATGTTAATGTATTACGAACACATACGCCTATTTATTGAAGTTATCATGTACTAGAAGAAGCCATTAAAAATTGTCTTAAATGGGATAGTTCAACAGCACATCCTGGCGTGCCAGCTCGAGCAGCATAGGATCGTCGAAGAATTTGTTGATCGACACATCCTCCGAAAGACCTTTCCGACGGCGCGTCTTCATCATGAACTCACGTGCCAAATGTGTGGCCGGCTGTGGTTCCAACGGTCGAATGATAATGCTCTTATCCAGCGGATCACCCGGCACAATCTGCCAATGGTGAAACACGGACAAACAGAACGCCTGGCCTTGGGTGTGTGTGCGCAGATCCGTCTCGAACCCGAACGAATCGATTGCCGGCAGGAAGGCTTTGATAATGTAGAGCGGAGATCCTGGTACCGGGGCGTCCTGTGTAACGTGACCGCGACGCCTTGCAAGCACGGTGTACACGGATGAAACGCAATCGGCCGGTGCTTGCACTTCCACGAACAGATAAGGTTCCATCAGACGCGGTGTTGCCATGAGGAATGCAGAGTACGCTACTCGTCGTGCGGTTGGAATGATCTGTCCACCACCACGGTGCAACGGTTCCGGAGCGATGACCGCATCCAGAATCTTGAACTTTACGTTACGTATCGGTTCCTCGCACAGTGGACCCTCGCGGGTACCCCACTGGAAACCCTGCACGATCGAGTCCTTCACCGTGCCGAGCAGCGTTTTGTCCACCTCGAACGGCAGTGTATCGTCCACGAGAATGTTCGGTCCGGTGGAGTCAGGCCCGAAAGCCCAGATCGATCGAGCGGCCAGCAAATCCCACTGATAGTTCACTTGGAAGAATTCGCCCAACTTTTTCTTGTTCCATCCGATTGATACCGTTTCGTTCTCGATGTCTTCGGCGAGCCCTTTCTCGAGTGGTTCCGCAATCATCGTTATCTTGTTCTTTTTGTTCGGTGTTTCGGCGAAACATTTGAGCGAACTCGTTTCAACCACGCTCTCGCAGAATGCCACCACCGGGTCAGCCACCTTAATGTCGATCTCCGAGTACATCTTGCGCAGATCGTGCATCACACAGTCGAGATACAGTTCTCCCGTGCCAAGGATAACATGCTCGCCCGACTCTTCCACGCGTGTCGACAGCAAGGGGTAGGATTTGTTCAGCTTTCGCAAACCGTCCAACATCTTAGGCAGTTCCGACGGATTTACCGGCTCAACCGCAATTTTGATGACGCTCTGTGTGTTAAATTTGAGCGGACGGAAGATGAACACGTCCTCGCTCATCTGCACGTCGGTAATGGTGGCCGTCTTTACGATGCACTGATCGATTCCTTCAATCAGCACCCAATTTCCAGCCGGAACACGGTTCAGCTCAATCTTGTACCGGGCCTCATAAATCCAAAGCCGTCCGACCTGCAGCACGCGACTATCTTCCTCGTCTTGCAGCGTATAATTCTCACCAAGCACTCGCACTTCCTGCCCTGCGTGCAGTGTACCGCTCATGACGCGTGCCAACACCTGGAAGAATGTACAATCTTCCGTTGGGTACATCTTCGAACTGTGGACCATCAGCTGTGCGTTTGCGTCACACTGCAACATGTCCTGGTAGATTCCACTTTCCCGAACGCCCGTGTAGATATGATCCACTTTCACCTGTGCATTTTCCAACGGAGACCGGATGTGGTCCACACACATCTGCACAAAGCCACAAAAATCGCCCACAAATCGATTGCACACGGTTCGAAGTAAGGGTCGGATGTTGCACTTCATTTCTTCGCTCGAAACCGGTATTTGCAGCTCGGCAAGCGTATCAACCAGCGTCGTGTCCACATCTCCGACAACCTGGGCAAACAGTTTGTACAGCGGTTCCAGCACAAACTCCACAAAACTCCGTTGCGCGGATGTATGCGCCGGTTTGCGCGTAAATTTCCTTGTCTTTGGTTGGAAGTACATATCGCCCCACAGGCGCTTGGCAAAATCTTCCACATTAACTCCATCGTACGTGTCCGCGTAGAGTCGGGCGAATGATTTCAGCGTAAAGCACACGCCGTACAGTGAACTTGCAAAGCACACGTTACCCAACACGGGTGAAACAGGTTTCACGGTGGAATCCCCATGCAGTGTCAGCAATCCGTTGATTTCGTCCACGATGTGTTGCAATTTAAAGTATGCATCCTGTGGTGGTAGCTTCAGTTCCAGGATCAACCGATCGATTTTGTTGATACAAAGCGTAAAGGACAGTCTTTCCTGTATCGCGTGCTTCAGCAATCTCTCGGTGTTGAGCATAACGCCTTCGGCGGCATCCACGAACAGTACCACACCGTCACAGAGCCGCATGGAGGCGGTCACTTCGTCGGAAAAGTTTACATGTCCCGGCGTATCGAACGTATTCAGCAGGAAGCTTTTCCCCTTCACGTCCTGCAGCACAAGCGTCATCGGAGTCGCTTTGATACTAACACCCCGTTCCTGCTCGGTAAAGAGCGTATCCGTGTAGCGCAGATTGCGTTCCTCCATGCTGCGCAGCTGCGGATGTGTCTGGCGCACCAGACAGTCCACGAACGTGGTCTTCCCATGGTGAAGATGCCCTATCAGAGCCACATTCCGGATGAGCGTCGGCGTGTCCATCAGATCGGAAAGAAACTCCATCTTGTACGTCGTTTCCGGGAGTTCCTGCGCTTTCAGCTGAAACTTCATCCGCTTCACCGGCTCAATTAAGGGTTTGTCCAGGGGTTGGGCGTCTTCCTCCTGCACGATCGTTTCCACCTCCTCGCCGTACACTTCGAGGGAAGTGGGATAGTAGCGTTTGTCCTCGTGCAGAACCACCGCCTTCGAGGATCGTTTTTCTTCCTCTTCCGGTTCTGGCTCATCGTCCATCATTTCCTCCTCGTCGTCCTCTTGCTGATCTGCCTGACCGTAGATGCTTTGGTCGTCGTCATCGTCACTCTCCAGATCTGGCCCAATATAGTTGCCAAATTCATCGTACGATGCTGTATCCATGGTTGAAGTGTAATTGGCCTTTAGCTTGTACCGTTAACCGCTTTTAAAACAAAAGAAATAATCGATTATTGAAGAAAAATCGCGCTTTATTTTTTACTCACAACAAAACACACGCGTTGCCGGTCACTTTTTTTTGTGCTAATGGAAACGCTTCACCCAGGTTGTTTGGTATTGAAGCGTTTCATGCGGGATACACAATGTTGGGCGTGCTTCAGGCACATCGCAAACGTCATCGAGATCTGTTTGACAGTTCATCGAACATCGGACGCCGAATTTTGTTTAGTTTTCTGGCGAAACAGATCAGCTCGCGAGGCAGATAGAAATTACAGTACAAAACGGTAGATTTCCTGTGTCCATCATGGCGCAAAGCAAAACCGAACTGATGGCGGTTCTGGCCGTGATGAAGAAGTACAATCTGAAGGTATGTAGCGAGCGGTAGATTCATTGGTCTCCATGCTGCAATGCGAGTGTTATCGTTTTGTTTACTTTCCGGCAAATGGTAGGGCACGGAAGAGCTGCTCAAGAAGGAAGCGGGCTTAGCCGATATTCCCGAGAATGTGGCCGGCGAAGCGGAGGTGAACAGTGTGCTGGCGGCTTACAAAAGTGAAGGCGATCCGGACATTTACGAAAACTCCTACATGGAGTTGCGCAAGTTCGTCGAGGAATCGCTGGACATTTACAAACACGAGCTGGCACTCATACTGTACCCGGTGCTGGTCCACATGTACATCGAGCTGGTGTATAACAATCACGAGGTGCAAGCAAAGAAGCTGATCACGCAGTTCGGTCCGGAGCAGGAGTATTACTACCAGGATGAACTGGCCAAACTAGCGATGGTGACGAAGCGGGACGAGATGAGCGGAAACGATATTACGGATACGTTCAAATCGAACGCTTTCACCATTCGTATATCGCGTGACACACTGTCCTTGCTGAAGCGTCATTTGCACGAGAAGAAAGCCTCGGTTATACTTAATATTGTGAACGAACACATGTATTTCGATTTGTACGAGGGCGTTGCACGGAATAAGGCACAATGCGATGCAACAAGCGGTGCAATGACGGGAGAGGCGAAGCGGCAAGGTAAGCAGCATGTTACTGAAAACGTTTGTAAAGATGGTACATGATTGTTTCTTTTGTTCATCCCTTTAAAGATAATAAAATAAAGGTGTACTACGGGCTGCTAAAGGAACCGGACGTACAGACGCTGGTAGCCGCACCGCCCGAAGAGGACGACGATATGGATCCGGACGCACCGGACAAACCGAAGAAGAAAAAGCCCAAGAAAGATCCACTGTTTTCGAAAAAATCCAAATCCGACCCGAACGCTCCACCGCTCGATCGTATTCCGCTGCCCAAGTTGAAGGATGTTGACAAGATGGAAAAAATTAAAGCGCTTCGGGAGTCTACAAAGCGTGTGAATCTTGGCCCAGAACTACTGCCCTCGATTTGTATGTACACACTGTTGAATGCGAACCACACCGTCACTTGGTAATGTTTAAATCTCCCAGAAAAGCTGTGTATTCCACGGTTTCTAACGCTATTGTGTGCTTTTTGCTCTTGCAGTGCTGATTTCTGTGAAGATTCAAGTCTCCTGTCGGTGGGATTTACGGATTCGTCAATCAAGGTGTGGTCAATGACACCGATGAAACTGCGTGAGATGAAGAGCGCCGAACATTTGAAGGAAATCGATCGCGACGCGGAAGACGTCCTGATACGCATGCTGGACGACCGGAAAGCGGAAACGTGTCGTACGTTGCTCGGCCACAGTGGACCCGTGTATCGCACCTCGTTCGCACCTGATCGGACAATGTTGCTGTCCTGCTCGGAGGATTGTACCATCCGGCTGTGGTCACTGCATACCTGGACGTGTGTCGTCGTGTACAAGGGCCACCAGTATCCGGTGTGGGATGTTCGATTTTCACCGCATGGTCATTACTTCGTGAGCTGTTCGCACGATCGGACGGCTCGGTTGTGGGCGACCGATTCCTATCAACCGTTGCGCGTATTTGCTGGCCATTTATCAGACGTGGATGTATGTATCTTTCACCCGAACAGTAACTACGTAGCGACGGGTTCGAGCGATCGTACCGTGCGTCTGTGGGATGTGTGCGTAGGCAACCATCATCGGCTGTTGACGGGCCATAAGGCACCGATCTATTCGCTGGCATTTTCTATGTGCGGTCGCTATCTTGCATCTGGGTCGGCCGACAACCGGGTGTTGATTTGGGATCTTGCTCACGGGCATTTGATTGCGGCACTGACCGGTCATACTGCCTCCATTCACTCGATCTG
Source organism: Anopheles minimus (assembly GCA_000349025.1). NCBI lineage: Eukaryota > Metazoa > Arthropoda > Insecta > Diptera > Culicidae > Anopheles > Anopheles minimus. The sequence continues at coordinate 9,376,780 of KB663943.1, read as the reverse complement.
CTTCAGTCGGGATGGAACGATCCTGGGGACGGGTGGGCTGGATTGTGCACTGAAGCTGTGGGATTTTACCAAGCTGGTGGACGACATTAGCGGCGAGAACGTGAACGTTTCGCACAATCCGGATGTGCGTGATGGGGAACCGTATCTGTTGCGTACATTCCCGACCAAACAGTCGCCCTTCCTGACACTGCATTTCACGCGCCGAAACTTACTGCTTGGCGTCGGTATGTACGAGCTGGGCGTATGATAGAAGGTAAGGTAGAAGAGCCAACCGGAGAGACATTCGCATTTTAACGCATTTGAGTACGAAACATTTATAATAAATAAGCCAATCGAAACTACTTTCAAACCGACTCTGACGCCGATGACAAATTGGGTAGTACATTTTCAAGTCATCGTAAATTAGTTTAGGTTTAGATTTATTGTATCGCTTTATTTTTTTCTTTTGTTCTCGTACACAAACAGTAAAGTCAAGGGCACCGTCAAACTGAAGGTTCTGCTCGTGTGAGCAAAGGTGACAAGAAATCCCATAGGACGGTTGTTCCTTGTCTACGGTTTTCCTTCGTGATTGACGTAGTTTACCGTAGGCCATGCGTCTCCACTACCCAAATATGTGTATGGTCCTCCTATGGGTTAACGTCTCAAAGATCGCAGTACGACAATTCCTTACGACATTCCACAATTCCTACATCAATTTATATTATGTATCAAGTTTTTTCACAAATTAATCTTTTTTCCATGTTCTTGGATGTTTTATCGCCTTCAAATAGAGTTGTTGTTGTGGAGAGTAATCTGCGGGAAATCTGTGAGATATATCGGTCATAAGCGTTAATACGCAAGAGAACTGTTTCGGCCCTCCCAGCTGAACGCGTTTACTCTCGCACACTCGCAGTCGGTAAAGTGGTTCACATCTCTCCCAGTTTTTCCGACCTTAGATATTCTAGTGCCTGTTTGCTTTGCCCGGCTGCGAACCGTGCTGCCTTGGTTCGTTCTCAGTCCCAGCTGAACCACCGTTACGGAATTACCGTTGGCGCAGTGTCGATCGTTAATCCACGTGAAAGTGTACCACAGGCAGTGTGTGAGAGCGAGAGAGATAAGCTCTAGTATTAGATCCATAGTGGAATTATATTCTGTTAAATAAGTAAAAAGTGCGCAAATAAGGAAGTCAATCTGCCCGAAAGTAACAGTAGGTGACACAACACCCTTTGGAAAATAGCTGTAAACCAGAACATCGGTGGAGTTAGTGAGATGTAAGGGTGTAGTTTAAATTTATTATTTTCCTCCCAAAAGCATAACCGTAAAATATTCTAAAGTGTCATTAATCGAACAAACTATGGAAGAATTGCAACGAAAGGTTTTTTTTTGGGAGCAATCACCAGTATTGGAGAGGGTGTGCACCAATGGGACAAACTTTTGCTAGATCTCCTCTTTCCGGGTTACATAATGTTGCAGATCGGGTGCTCCCAAACCATGTGGTCCGAACGATCGAGTTTTTGGTGCGATATTGATTTATGGCCGTGGTTGTGGTTGAATGCTGTATGTTGTACACACAAACCCATAGCGCATGCTTTTGAATCTATCCGGTTGATCCGGATGATCGTACGTGAGGATACATTTCAAAGATTACCGCCGACAGACATTGGAACTATTCCTTTCTTCCTTCGCTATTGTGTTTTGCTTCCAAAATGATCGATAGTTTCCCGAACACGGTCGAATAGCGATAAACTTTCAATCAATCTGAATTCTAACATTCATTCTCGTTTTGCTTTTAGTGGCACTAGCACGCATTTGGAACGGTGTGTGTGTGTGTGCGTTGACTCGGTCGGTGGAAACACGGTACACGGCCGTGCGCCTTGCGACGTGGAAAGCGTAATGGGAAAAAGATAATAATAGCATTTTTGTTGAAACTGTGAAAATTTTGTCGTATGAGCCGGCCTAGAGTCACGTTTGGCTGCGACTCTGTCTCGCCGTTAGGGGTTCTTGTTTGGCGTTTCTTACAGGCAGTTTGTTTGTCTTGTTCCTTAATCGGACTGTTTTAGGTACTGCCGGGACGGGTTTTTTTTTCTTACACGATCCGACGCTACTTCGTCGCCGCAAAACCCATTTGGGTGGCATTTAGGTTTAGCGCAATGGCATTACATGGAATCAGCAGCCATGAAACTCGTTCACCATAATCTCGAGTCGGGATCCATTTTGCATGCTCAACAACCGGTCAGTCATAAAATGGGATCGTGCACCGTGTTTTCTGGATGGAAAGGAGAGTAGAAACAAATCCGTACCCACCATAAGTAAACTCCCGTTGTTTATAATTAGTGACGAAATAAAGTGTGCGATTATTGCCACCATTTTGGGGCGACAATGCGCTCGTTGTGCTGAGCGGAACCGTATTACGTCTAAAAATATAGAGCAGAGCATACATACCCCAATATATCCCAACACTTCTTCGGCGGGTTTGATCCGTGTTTTTGTTGTCTTGAGTGTCTGCTTAACTCTCTTCTGGTGCACCATACAAGCACGCACACGCATAGAGACCCAAATCCGGAATGTTTGATGGGACACATTTTCGTTCTTTTGACCAAGAATACGGGACATATTCTTAAATCTTGTCCCATTCCGTACGATCGGTAGCGGAGTTGATCTTACTGCTGTTTCGTTCTCATTCTTTAGCTTTTGTTGTTCAAATGCCATTACTTGAAAGTGAGTCAGGCTAATGTAGTTTGATAAACAACTCGAATAGAAGGCAATTAGAAACATCTCTTCTTTCGGATCCACCAAGAATTTTGAGTGAGAAATACAATTTAAAAGTATTCAGTTTTGTTGACTTGAATATCCTTACACAATGCCAGGTGTCTTTCCTGCTCATGGTACAGCTGTCCGAGGGCTACGTAAGACGATGTAATAATATTACGCGCCAAGCGCTTAAAAACAAAAAAACGAAAGAGGATCATGGCGGATTTTGCAGTCAAAGCGGACGCCTGGTTGTTTATTGTTTTGCTTTACAAATTTGTGTCGCAACACTTGGAAGAAGCTTTTTTTTTATACGGTGGTCTTATAAAATCTTTTTTTCTTTATTACGCTTGCAAGAATATCGCTCTTGAAGGAAAACAATTTAATAAAATGACTTACACCTGAAGGCATTTGGCAAAACCTTGGCAATGGTTCAATGCAAGCACAATATTTTGTTTTGTGTGTTTTTTTTTTCACCCGCTCACAACTAATGAGTGTGAATGAATGTATTTGTCAGCTTTTTAAAAATTGCAACATATAACTAGTAAAGGGCACACGCTGACATTGAAGATCGCTTCCCGTGCGGACGGTACTACGTGAACGCCCTTTTCCTTCGTTGTATGTTGAACATTTTGTCATCAAAACGCTCCGATCAGATGCCAAAAACAAACAAAAAAGTAGAAAAATCTTTACACGCAATAACAAAATGTCCTCCCCGAATGAAAACATTGTTCAGAGGGAAGAAAAAGTAATGCCCCACACTAAAAGATCACACATCCGAACAGACACACAAATTGGAAACCAAAAAAAAAAAAGGCGCGCGTTTTGTTTAAAAATACGCCCAGGTCAATGGCTCGCGCGACTTCCAATGGCGGACCCACAGCTGATGGCGGAAAATGGTTATTGCGTGAAAAATGTTTGTACTAAACCATGACATTGTACCGACATTTTGGGGAATGTTTTGGGGTTGTTTTTCCGTTTCCTCCTCAAAGAACTCATCGATCAGGAACGCCAACATTAGGGATGGTGTGTTTCTTTCCACCAAGGAGAGAGAGAGAGAGAGTGAGACAAGCCGCGTCACAATACACTGTTCCGTGTGCTTAGACATTGAAAATTAATTTCACATACGTGTACAGATATACCTCGGTTGCACGCGCTTTTCATCTGCGGTTTGTGTATAATCAAGCGTCCTAAATGTGGTTCTACTTTTATCGCAAATTAATCACCATCGCATTTTGAACGCCATTATGTATGCCAGACGATAACGGCTTATTACCTTTGCGTACAGCTCCAAACCTACCTATTCGTTCGGTTTATTCGCTCTGTCAAGTGTTGTTTTAAAGGTTGGTTCTGGTTCGCAATCCGTTTCGCCCTCCATATGTGCGCGATCGTCGTGCATGTGTATAATGTTGCGGGAGTGTTGCTCGTTTTTGCACCAAACCATACACATTAAGAACTAATTTTAGATTCTCACTACTTCGTAAACATATGCGATCGTTTACGATGGATATAAGGGAAAGATGCGCCGAGATATACGAGATTCTGAAATGATGATGGTGGGTCTGGGTTTAGGGTCTAATGACGCATCCTATATTCAAGCACACCATTTTGCGGATAACCTGACCCGTTTGTACGCACTAATGCCGTTTCTCTTCTCTGCAGCAAACCATCCTCGAATCGGGAGTAATGGCGAAGAAAGGGAAGGCTAAAAATGGGCCGGCCACTGGCGAAGGAGAACAAGTGTCTGCGCCAGCTGCAGCGACCACCAACGTCCCAGCAGCTGATCCAGTGCGACCGGCGACCGCTCCGGTCAAGGAGGTAAAGCTTGACGTTAAGCCCGCACCTGAGAAGAAGGCAAACCCACCGAAGCAAGCTAATGGGGCCGCGGAGAACGGTTCCGAAGGCGAAACTGGTGAGATGCGTCGCAAGCGTAGCCGTCGTGGCCGCAAGAAGAAGTCGGATGAAACGTCCGATGAGCAGTCCAAGGATAAAGCTCCGTCGACGGTGACGGCGCGAAAGAATCTGCGTAAAAAGCGCAGCAAGTTGATGCGAACACTGGAGCAGCTGGAGAACAACCCGGCACAGGCTACCCCGGAAGGTAAACCGACACAGACCGCCGAAGATATCCGCAAGAAGGTACAGATCATTGAAAATTTGCTGCAGCATCTGCAGGCACAGACCCAGGAGGAGAAGAAAAAGATGGAAACGCTCAAGAGCGGCAAGGCGGACGTACAGGAACCACCGAAGAGTCAGCAACCGGCCGCGAAGGTGTCGGAAACAGCTCCCAAGAATTTAACCTCCGAAAAGGCACGCAAGGAAGGGGAAGTGAAAAAGCTCGCAAATGAGAAGGCCGAAATCCAGAACGAAGCCAAACGGCTGGCACAGGAGAAAGCTCGCAAAGAGCAAGAGATGAGGAAGCTGATCGAAGAGAAGGCAAAGAAGGACGCCGAAGCTAAGCAGCTACTGGAGGAGAAGGCAGCCCGCGAGGCGGAGCTGGCAAAGTTGAACCAGGCGAAGGCACGCGTTGAGACGGTCGAGCAGAAGATCAATGAACTCGATCAGAAGGTTCAACAGCGTAAGGAAGCGGACGAGGTAAAGGTTGCGCCTGGCAGTCCGAAACAGAAGAAGGAACAGGCCCGCACGCGCAAGGACTCGGAATCGAGCAAGAAAAAGGAAGTGGAAGAAAAGGCCAAGAAGGAGGCGGAAGAAAAGATGAAGAAGGAAGCGGCTGAGAAGGTAAAGAAGGAGGCAGAAGAAAAGGCCAAGAAGGAGGCGGCTGAGAAGGCAAAGAAGGAAGCAGAAGAAAAGGCAAAGAAGGAAGCGGCTGAGAAGGCAAAGAAGGAGGCAGAAGAAAAGGCAAAAAAGGAAGCGGCTGAGAAGGCAAAGAAGGAGGCAGAAGAAAAGGCAAAAAAGGAAGCGGCTGAGAAGGCAAAGAAGGAGTCAGAGGAAAAGGCAAAGAAGGAAGCGGCTGAGAAGGCCAAGAAGGAAGCGGCTGATAAGGCAAAGAAGGAAGCGGAAGAAAAGGCGAAGAAGGAGGCCGCTGAAAAGGCGAAGAAGGAAGCAGAAGAAAAGGCGAAGAAGGAAGCGGCTGAGAAGGCAAAGAAGGAAGCGGAAGAAAAGGCAAAGAAGGAAGCGGCTGAAAAAGCGAAAAAGGAAGCAGAAGAAAAAGCAAAGAAGGAAGCGGCTGAGAAGGCAAAGAAGGAAGCGGAAGAAAAGGC
>KB663943.1:9207884-9370621 GCA_000349025.1 Anopheles minimus | reverse complement strand
CAGGAAGCAGCAGAAAAGGCAAAACAGGAAGCAGCAGAAAAGGCGAAAAAGTTAGCTGAAGAGGAAGCGAAACGGAAAACGAACGGTGAAGCAGCCAAACATGCGAACGGGTCAGCTCCAACAACGCCAACGCAAGAAAAGCCGGCCACCTCGAAGCAGGATGCCAAGAACAGTAAGAAAAACAACAAACGAACACCGAAAAACAGTGTATCGGAGGATGAGAAAAGCACAGTCAAGGTAACCGGTTCAAAAAACGGACAAAGCGGCGATTTTGCCTCCTCTGCTGAACCCGTCACGGTAGCAAAATCGCAGGAAAGCCAATCAGCACCAGTCCCCATCCCGAAGACCCCCGAAGCAGCGCCTGCCTCACCAAAATCCTCCCCGAAACCCGCCAATGCGAAGCCGGCCGTTCCAGCGAACGGCAAGCAGCAGACACCGCCTGCCAAAACTCCGGAAAAGTCTCCACCGCAACCCAAGACTGCAGCTCGTTCCTCTCCGCCCAAGACTACTGCCAAGGCTCCGTCTCCACCGAAAACGACGCCAGCAGCTGCGAAAGCCCCACCGAAACCTAGCACACCACCCGCCTCGAAGAAACCCGAACCTCCACCTAAACCCGAATTCCTCAAGAAGAAGTCACCCTCTGTAGAGAAGGAAAAGATTGTACCCGCCAAGGTTGCACCAACCGCCACAGCCCCACAACAGGTACCTCAACAGGCCCCTGCAGCTGCTCCCTCCCCAAGCTCAGTGCCCGCACCATCCACACCTGCTCCCGTTCCTGCTCCTGCCACAGTACCAACATCTGCCCCCGCAGAACTAACTCTCCCCGCAGAGGGTGCCGCACGCCTAACCGAGGAAGCCCTCAATGGAGCGAAGAAACCTGCCAGTGCTGGTGCCGGTGCGGCCAGCAAATCGAAACCGGTGCAGAAGAAACCGGAGGTGCCGCCCAAACCGGACGTCCACAGCAAGAGTGCCGCCAAAATGAAGACGCCGATCAAGCAGCCGGGTGGCAAGACCTCCACGGTAACGATGACTAGCGAACCCGTTCAGAATAAACATTTGACAACAATTCAGTCTGATTCCAGGTCGCCGGCAGCGGAGCTAAGTAGAACGGAAGCATTTAAGAAAAACATGGACATTATATCGACGATTGCGGACGTGCTGCTGTCCCATTCGCGCTCGAAGAAGATCTGCGGAACCGGCCCATCGGCGAACGATAATAGCAAACCCACTGCTAACAGCTCCCCCAATTCACCATCTTCCTCCACTAGCACTAGTCTTGAACCATCATCCCCCTCATCAGCGTCATTCTTATCATCCCTATTTCCATCGCTATCGCAATCATCCGGCCCTGCTGCTAGCACCTCCCATCAAGCTTCCTCCCCGCCGGCAGACACACCGAAACAAAAGTCGAAGCTAGATCTGGAACGCATCCTGCGCATACTGCAAGCCTCACAACCCCCATCTCGTTCGGGCGGCACTGACCCCGGTCAGGCAGCATCAGCGTCATCGTCGTCGTTACCATCTGGATCGGATCCATCTGCATCATCCTCGATACCGTTCTCAGAGATGCTAGCCGGCACGGACGGTGATGAGCATCCGCTCGGGTCATTTCTAACCAAAGATGCCATTCGTATGTTGATGCCTACCTTGCAGGAAGTGAACGTCAAGTTTAACGTTGAAAAGCAATTGAATGCCCTCAACGCTACGGCGGCAATGGCTAAGATACTACCGAAAACATTGCCACCCGGAACGGACACGACCGAGGAGGACGAGGAGGAAGAGGATCTGCTTGACGAAGAGGCGGAAGATACGATCGAGTACAAGTTTACGCCGCGCCCCGTATTCATAGCAACCATCTGTCAGGTAGGGTGAGAGAAAACCTTAAGACACTCTGCAATAGCATTCGTGTACGTTAACATGGCTCATCTGTTGTGATGATTTTAGGTATGCAAGAATCCGTTGAAGAGCTTCTTCCACTGCGAACGCTGTCTGATGGTATCGTACTGTGGAGATGAACACCGGCGCATGGATCAACCATCCCATCGAGATCTATGCACGGTACTGTGCGAGATCGCATCCAACAGAGGTAAAGGGACTCCACAATTAATTCTCCTGAAATAAGTTCTCCACTCTAATGCGCTCTATTCTACTCTCAGGAGGCCATATTTACCAGCTGGCGAAGAAGCTAAACGTTCAGGAGTATCGCAATCTGCGCGTTCAAACGCTCAACCAGATCGAACTGTCGTTGAAACGGGCTATGCAAGCCTTCGAGCGCGAGATTGTACTGTTTCCACGCATCTGCCTTGCACCAGATTGTCGCGAATGGAGACAGGAACTGCTGACGGAGTGTATCGATTGCCGACAGGTTTCGTACTGTACCGCAAATCCGACGCACCTGCAAGCTTCCCATCGCCGCTGGTGTAAGGCGTACCTGCTCTTTCAGAAGTTAATCCTACGACAGCGTATACTCGGCCGAATCGAACCAGTGCTTCCGACACGTATCCTCACGAAATCGACTCCACTACCGGCTAACATTGACGAAGCGTTTAAGCAGTTGTACAAAAACTCAACTGGTGAGTTATACTTTTCCCAAGCACGTTATAGCAAAGAACTTTGGTAATATTGAGAACATTTCTCGTACAGTACCTCGGGATGAATGTGTGTACGCCGTACTGTCACAGATAGCGACCGCTCCGCTGTCTGCGTTGTATGCGTTCCAGCAGACGGGCCTATCCTTCGGTAACACATTCACGATCCATCTCGTTGGTGCCGAGCTACAGTTTGAGGGTGACACACTGGACAAGTGGGAAGCGTTCTTCCTTCACCTCGTACCGGAGGTCGCCGTACTACGTGTGGTTTTCGTCGGTCCGGAATTGAACGTCGAGAATCTGCCGATCGACGTCATCAGTCGCTTTAGGTAAGGATGCGCTAAAGCCAACTGTGCCACGTCTGGTTAATGGTTGTACTTGTATTTTGCTACCTGTTCCTAAATGGTTTATTGTAACTCATGAAATGATAATGACTTATTCCATTTCCATCATGACCTATGAATGATCTTACCAAGACAGATCATACCTGTACATGGCCTACTTCACCACAGTAATATTTATTTGTCGTATCTAATGCTGTTACATGAGTTCTTCCCATGATCAATTTTAAGACTGCTGAATCATTGGATAGGAGTCATTTGTAATGTGTCGTTTGAAGTTATTAACCTTTTCCATTTTACAGCACACACATTACTAAGAGACCAAACTCTCAAGCACATATCCAAATCGATTCCATCCTTTCTGTGAAACGTCATTAACCATTCATGATGATCTTCAGCCCGACAGTTCGTCCACTGTTTGCCTTCTATGTCGCTTTTTAAATTTACTATTTAATTTTTGAGTGTTTTCTGTCGTTTTTTATTGTTTTTTGTTAATTTTGGATGTTATTAAAGTACGACGGTTTTTGTATCATTTTTGAACATTTGACTAATTCTAACCAAAGGGTAATATGTAAAATCGGGAAGCGCAGAGTCGGTAACTTCTCATCGGAGAAGATTTATTTTCGAAGGAAAACGATACGGATTTGTCAAATCACAAACACCTTCCAGCAGCTGGGAAGCGTAACTGAAGATCATCTATGATACTCCTGATGCTCAGTTGCATTTGTTAATCCTTCGAAAATACGACGCTAATCTTCAATGCCCTCGTTCTAGAATGCGTGAGTATGGCTGAGAATTTCCGGTAGTGTGACACACTATGGCCAGGTAAGGATAGATAATCCACAGCCATCGCTTCCGTTTTGAAGAAATATGCAAGGTAAGTGTTGGGTGTATAATTATCGAACGAGTTATTAAGGACATCGTGCCAAAATCGCCTCCCCTAATATCTGTACCACTTTCGACTCTCTTCGTTTTTTACAAACAGAATGTGTCGTACCTGTCGCTTGAAGTGCCGTGTGGTAGCGTTCGATTTCCAATGTCGCACTATGTATCACGACTATCGGCACAGCTCCAGATACCAGCGACCAAACCTGATCTGCTTCTTCAACCCGGGACTCCATCGTACTACGGGCTTTGCTGGTTTGGACAGCTGGCCAGCAACAATCCATGCTGCCACCGAGGCAGGCTGTCCGATGTTGGTGACGGCGTATACAGAGCTCGAGTCTCCGCTCGACCTAGACCGACTGCAGCGTGAGTCGACGCGTACGCTCCAGATCGTACAATCGCCTGCGGTTAATCCATTCGCTTCGAAGCGTCCCGATCGTAACTTCATCTCGGACGATACTGCGCCGATGATCTTCAAGAACTACTATTATTTTGTGGTGAAATAGTGGAAGCGTCTGGAACTCTTTCAGAACGCGTCCTAAACGTTCGATATAATGTTCATGCTCAACCTTCGTTTTCGCTTTTGAATGCTTTTAATTTCTTCCAACCACAAACTTCGACAATTGGGCATTTCCAGTGTCGCAACACTGTCGAAGAACTTCCTTACGCGTATTTTGCAATACTGTCACATCAAGCACCCCACACTGTTCGATCGCTGGACAGTGGTGGTAGCATCATTTCAATAGGATGTGCAATAAACATTGTGTATCAGTGAGTTAATTGAGACTCTTTTTATTGGGAGCTATGAGCTAAGAGAAAGAAATATTTACATTAGACCGCGATCTTATAGCTTCGTATCGATCGACTTTGAGTGATGATGATGTACTATTTCGTCGGAAGCACTAAACACTGGATTGTCATGACTCGCTTTGTCGCTTCCCAGCTCCTGCTGATGTAAAGGCTGTGGTCGTCGTTCGAACAGCTTCTGGATGCTTTCGAGTTCGCGACCCTTCGTCTCCGGTACGCACGTAATTACAAATACCACACCAAGTGCACAGAGCACACTGTACATGAGGAACGTTCCGGATGTGGTGATCAGCTGTAAGGGGAAGATACGTTAGCAATGCGCATGATGAGTGCAATCCAGGATTTCTTACATCTTCCAACGGATGGTACGTTTTGATGACGGTAAACATCATGGCCAAATTGAACGATCCTGCTAGAGAGCTGAGTAAACTTCGCTGTGCCGTGGGGAAGAGCTCCCCCATCAACAGAAACGGTATGCTGCCGAACCCGATCGAGAAGCCGATCATGAACACGATCAGACTAACTACCGGCAGATACCCAAAGCACGTGTTACCGATCGAATTGAGATGAAAGGCGGCACCCATCGATGCCATCGCAATGCACATGATCAGTCCGGACATGATGAGCAACGGCTTACGACCGGCACGATCGACTACGAACAGAGCGGCTCCATTGCTCAGTACCTGCACGGTCCCCACGATGATCGTCGCCAGATGACCGTCCATCGATGAACCGGCCGCGTGGAAGATCTCCACCGTGAAGAATACCACTGCATCAATTCCACTAAGTTGCTGTATGGACAGCAGCACTAGTCCTATCCCGAGAGGGATCATAATTTCCCTCCGGAGTAGTGCTTCCTTCGAAAATGGTTTAGGTGCCGGGATGGATGGTTGTTTTTCCTTCTGTTCCACCGTACCAGTGGCCGTGGCTTTGGGATCAATCGAAAATCCCTGCAGATGTAACCATTTGGCAGAGTAGTGCGCTTTCTCGTACTGTTTCCTCGTCTTCAGCCACACGGGGCTCTGGGGGAAGCAAGCTACGGCTAGGAACAGACAGCACGCCATTCCGCAGCATATCCACGCGAGCAACCGCCAGTGGAAGAACTTTCCCATTATGTACATCACCAGAATGCCGAACGACATGGCCAGCGCTGGCAGTGAGCCGATCACTCCACGAATCTTGGGATCACTGCACTCGCTGACGTACACCTGCGCCGCGGGCAGTGACAGCCCGGCACCGAATCCGGACAGCATGCGTGCGACGAACAGTACGCGCCAATCGTCTGCTGTTGCTATCAGTATCCAGGAAGCGACCCACAGCGGGGAAGCTATCAGCACCGTGTACTTCCGGCCTATCCGATGCATCAGCGGGAAAGCTACCAAACTGCCGAAAAACGCACCAAATGGTGGTATGGAGCTAACCCAGGAAGCGATATTTTTACTCGGCAGTAGATCTGGAGCTGTTGCATGCATGGACGGAACGGCAGGCGCCGAATAACCTCGGACAAGTCCTATGCAGTAGTACGATAGTGACACCGATAGCGAAAGGAGCGTCTAGATTGGAGGAATTCAAGATGCGAATTATGATTAGTACGGCTATTTAGCACAGATTGAAGAAACATTCCAAGGGTTCCGGGAACTACCATTCATAAATGCATCGTTTGTTTGAGTCGAGTTAACGTTTGAGTAACATCTGTTCAAGGTTAAGATGGGCAACGAGCCACTGCCTGTGTGCTGATGTTTTGCAATTAGCTTTCAACTTTAAACTGTTCATTTTTATCGCTCACTATTACGTCTTTAAAATCCAACGCAGTTCAATCAACTACAAATTAGATCGTTTCCGTCTCACCTGCTTAAGAGCTGCCATAGGAGAAGTTTTATCGTCCGCCATGTTTATATCCACACAGGTCCGTACACTTCTTCAGATTTCAATATTTTAGATCACTGATTGCCGTATGCAAAGCACCTCTGTATGCGTGCTGAGCTTCTCCAAAATTTCAATGCCCAACGCTCATCACAATACCGAACCGAACCGCTGGAACCGAACAATAGATATGGTGTACGGCGCGTCGTCCCTAACCTTCGCTGCGTTTGCCAAAATTCACCACTCCACTCGTTCGGTACGTTACACGATCGTTTCCCCCGTCGTTGACCGGTTGAATGGAAAAAAAGTGGTCAGTTCACTTTTGTACTTTTGTCGTCCGAAGTCGTTGGGGAATGGGTGGGGATTTTTTTTTATTGAAGTGAAGCGTTTCTCTACGATATCCCAAAACACTACTCTCTGATAGCCGATCCTTCCTAGGCAGGTTGATTGTGAAGCCAACGCGACTGAGCTCTACAACGGTCAACCATTACCGGCAAACTGAGGGCCGATGATTTCGGTACGACAGCTACTGGTCGACGTTGTTGGAGCTTCGGCACACGCGAATCTTTGCGAGCGTAAGGCCTCCACTAGCGTACAGTGATGATGTGTGGTTTCGTAGCTATCGAGATCGCTGTATTTATCTATCCCCCCACACGGTAGTAGACAACAAATCCGTTGCACAGTTTGCGTTTTCGATTAACGGATGCATAATCTTCTGGGAGTTCCTGTTTATACAATAATTATCGTAATTTTGTTTAACATTTGAAATTTGACTACGATTTAGTTACTAAAATTTTCGAATATTGTAATATTATAGCAAATATTCCAAATCTAGGATAAGAAATGTGAATACTTTTCCACTCCCAACCAGAATGATGCGTCCACTAATAGGATCCACTTGTGCCACCTCGCCACAACAATGCATCTACAATGAGGCAACAGTTCTGGACAGACCGGTATGTTAAAAAATCAAAACCACATGCCCCCTTCCGAACAACGTGGAGCTGAAGCGCATCATCTTCTCGCGCAAAGCTGCAATTTACGATGCATTACCGCTAATGAAACGCATATTTCTAAACTCATCCAGGCCACTAAGTTTGTCTTCGGAGCGCATTTTTATTTCACCGTAACGATTTAGCTTGATTGACGAAATCTGCATGCAAATGGGTTTGGCTTGTGCTATCACCTGCCCTCGTAGCGAAAGGTTCATCCGGAACTGTGGCATTCCGCCTCCACCAAGAAGTGCACACACTGTTGATTAGAAGTGTCTTAATGAAGCTAACGAAGAACTGTGGCTGTGGCAAATTAATTTCACAGGGGGAGGACTCGATCACTGCAGGTCAAGTTTCTATTTTAACACAGTCATTTAATAGTTAGGGTGTTTGCTGATTGAATTGTAACGCTCAACTACAGTTCCACCCGGGGGGGAAGTTTCCTGCTTTCATTACGAAATGGCATGCTGCTGATCATTAGCGATCAGCAGCGCTTCCAGAAGGGCAGGTAGCTAGAATTGTTTGCTGTTAAACCCATGCGATGCGTCGCAACTGATGCGACGATGTCGCCGGTAACTTCCGATACGATCGTGCGCTCAAATCCGTCACGTGTACGCGTTTCCTCGCTCCCGTTGACACAATCACCCCACGGGGCAAAAGAATGCTTATCGTTTTGAGTGCTTGTGACCGTACAGCTCGAGTTCATCCATTGCAACCGTACCGGACACACGGAACACACACGCTATATACTTTGAACACAGAAACACAGGAGAAAAAAACGCTATACTCCCGACGCGATTCATCTGACACGGCCAAAAGCCCATAAAACTACCTTTACGCGGGGTCTCAAAAATTGGTCCCCCCCGGGTGGCTTTAAGGGAAAGGTAAATTTCGCCAAATCTTTATCCGATCCACTGTCAAGCCGGGAAGAAAGTACGTCCGGAGGAAGCTGGCGCCGAAATGTCGCCCTGGCGAAAGCGAAACAGATGATTTTTTTTTTGCTGTTGGTTGGTTTTGATTGTGGAGTTGCGACACGAAACACGCGCACAGTTTCGTACGGCATGTTGGTGCGGTGTGTTGTGATTTTGTTGCGAACTAGCATTTCAGTAGGGTACAACTTTCTGGCGCCTAACAGTGGTACTACCAATTGTTAATGATAACATCACTATAACCCCGTCTTGCGAAGTGCAATTGCATGTGTTGAAATCATTGTGAATCTTTTTATTTGTGAGTATTCCTGCGCAAACAGGTGAGCTTGATCGTAACAATCGGTCCACACGCCGGTTTGAATTGTGTCACTTTTGATTTCACTCCATGCGCGATGAAATGTTGACCGATCAATCATCATATTATGATCGGTCTATTATGGGTGCATCATTTTCATACGTTAAAGTGCTAATTTTTGGCTTACATAAAGACTGATCGATCGGTGATGGATTGCTCCATATGCAATGTAACGTTGATACGAGTAATTGACTTCTAAGGCCGAAGAAAGGAAAATGTTTCAATGTGAAGACTTTATTTAGAATTTGCGCTTCTACCTACCACAAGGAACCACCAAACAAGAATGTGTGTAGTGAAGTGAAGTAATCATTGTAACACTTACAACTTCTTTTCCAGTATCAACAACCGACAACGGTGGGTGCATTTTTAAATACAAAGCAAATCATTCTGCATCAACAAGTACGCTAGACCCCCTGTCGGGAGTATACCAGACCATAAAACGCATCGTAACGACCCGTACCTACACCAGTCGGTGATAGGACGTCCCGCTTGTAGAAGTACAACGTTCGTTCCAAACCATTCGACGTCTCGGAAAATGGTTCAAAGTGGCCGAAGGTTCCCAAAGCTCACCCTGTTACTATTGATTGGTGGATTCGTTCTTCACGGCGAAGGTAAACATAACGCACCTGAAGCTGGCAGACTTAACCAACGCTCTTGTCCCCAAAAAAAAAAAAAAAAGTTTGATCGACTGATCGTGACAGTGTTGGGCTTTCTTTCACAGCCGGTGACAATGACCTAAATGAGGTGCGCATTGGCTTTGGAACGTCGTTCAGTGCTCGGCGCGATGTACGGTTTCATCTCTACACACCGCTGAACCGTGCTGACGCCCATGTGTTCTCGATCGACACGGTGGACACGTTGATGCGATCATTCTACAACGCCAGCCATCCCGTCAGGTTGGAGTGGAACCCCATGTTACAAACCAAACCACTAACTATAACTATTCCTCCACTTCCAGAATTATTATTCACGGATGGTTTAACAACGCGACCTCGTTGGTGATACAGGGCATAAAGGATGCGTACCTGGATGCCGACAGTTACAACGTGATCGGTGTCGATTGGGGCGTTGGTGCAGGTGAATCGTATTTCCGTGCCGCTCAGTATACGATCGCGGTCGGATTGGTGGTAGCCGATTTGGTCAATCAGCTCGTCCGCTCGAACATGACGGACATCGATCGGCTTTACCTGGTAGGCCACAGTTTGGGAGCACATATCGCAGGTAATGCGGGCCACTCGCTTAAAACGCAACAGCTGCAGGTGATCTATGGGCTCGATCCGGCGTCGATAAATTTCTTCCACGATGAGCCAGACTCACGGCTCAGTCCCGATGATGCGGCGTACGTGGAGGTTATTCATACGAACACACAGTTCTCTGGATACCCTGCACCGCTCGGGCATGTGGACTTCTACATGAACTACGGCCGTAAGCAACCGGGCTGTAAAACGGACGTCTGTAGCCATGGACGCTCCACCGAGTACTTCATCGAGTCGCTCACGAACACAACGAAAGGGTTTTGGGGCGTTCGGTGTACCGATTACAACGAGATCCGTCAGCGGACATGCTACAACATCAAGCAGCAAACCTTGATGGGAGGAGAATTTTGGCAGAAAAATGTTACCGCTGGGGTGTACACGGTTGAAACGTTAGCCGAGTCACCGTACGCGATGGGTTACGTTCACTAACGCTTAATCAATCTTATGTCACCTTAAGTCACTGGGATGAAAAGACAAGAAAAAACCTTGGAACTCCCGAAAAATAAAGCATACAGAATGATAATACAGTTCCTCGGGCTTATCTAGACTGTTACCGTTCGAACATCGGTGAACGATTGATGACGCTTCGCTTAAAACCTGGCCGATAATCTCAACCGTAATCCACAGCAACGTAAGTCATGGTAGACGGTCGTCTGGGACTTTACGGGCGTGATGTCATAAGCCGGAGACCATCTTATCGAACAAGCAATTCGGAAGTGATAGGAACCGTATTTTGGGGTGCTTTCTGATAATGATGGCGTCCTTATCGGTGCTATAAAAAGGAAGCAGGTAGCTATCTGCTACCGTTAGTCGATTAACTTGATTGCTGTGAACTGTGAGGTGGTGGCAGAATGCGTGCCGTCTTAGTGTTTCTTAGTGTGCTGTGCGTGGAGCTAGGTAACTGGCAGTGGCCTTTCCATCACACGTCGAACCAAAAGTAACTCCAATTCTTACTCTCGTCCAATCAGCTTGCGCTGGCTCACTATTCCACAGGGAAAGTGACAACCATGAGTGGCATGTAACGGCAGATGAGCATGGCAATATGAGGCTGGTGTCGTACGCCATGCCATACCAGCTGGATGGAGAAAAACCGAAGAGAGAATTTGTACCGGAGCGTGACACGCGCTTTTTGCTGTACACCGCGTCCAATCCTGAGGTACCACATGTCCTCCGCAATGGTGATCTTGATTCCATTGCGAGCTCTCCCTTTAATCCGAACAATCCAACCCGCATGATCATTCACGGATGGTTGGGTACGCAAAACTCAGAGATCAACCGTTTGACGCGATCGGCACTGTTCTTCACCGGCAACTATAATGTGATCTACGTGGACTGGAGTGTTGGATCGGTGGACGAGTTCTATCCGAACTCGCGGCAGCTCGTGTACGCGGTAGCGGCAGCTGCCTCCAACATTCTGGACTATCTGGACCGTTACTTCCAAATCAACAAGCGCGACGTCGTGGTTGTGGGACACAGTTTGGGAGCCCACGTCGCTGGTAACGTTGGAAAGTGGCAGTCCGGTGCGATCGGAACCATTATCGGGTTGGATCCAGCCTTACCATTCTTTGCCGGGAATGCGCCGGACCGGATCATGGCATCGGATGCGGATTACGTGGAGATCATTCACACGAACGGTGGTGTGTTGGGCTTTATGGATCCGATCGGTGATGCTGACTTCTATCCCAACTTTGGACGTGTGCAACCAGGCTGTGGACCCGACGTGGGGGGCAGCTGTGCTCACGCTAGAGCAGTACACTTTTACGTAGAATCGATTCTTTCGAGGCATGGTTTTGTTGGACAACAGTGCCAAACGTTCCAAAACATACGGGATGGCATGTGTGCGCACACCGGTGTGTCATCTCGCATGGGCGGTGAGCCACCGAATGTGGACGGCGCTCCGACGGGTATCTTCTTCCTGCAGACGGCCAACGGTTTCCCGTTTGCCGTGGGATGCTAGCGAACGTTCGGCAAGAGTGAAACTGTTGTTTTGGTAGTTAGTAAGAAAATTGTTGTATATTTCCGATTTTTCCCCGACATAAAGCGAATCGCAAAAGGGTGTATGACAATAGCCCCACTGCGCACCACTAATCACCGCATGTCGTTTATTTACCGATCGTGAGATAAAACAATCCGCTCATCTTCGCTTTGTACATATCGGTTAGATCTCCGCCCATGACCGCCTGTGCACCGTCGCACTTATTACTAATCGCGCTCGTTTCACAGTGTCGCCCTACGTACAACGGTTCCCTACTTGTCAGCGATCGGCGGAAGTATTCCACCGCTTTATTATGGCTGCAAGTATTTGTTAGACAGCCGGGTTGAGATTGTCCACCGTTTGGATAGAAATCGGCCTGTCCCAGTACGTCACGGTGACCCAGCAGTCCTTTGTTGGTGTGTATGACTTCAACGTACTCGGCATCGAACGCATCGACACGTTCGGATGGTTGATCCCCGCCGAATAGTGGTCCAGCTGGATCGAGCGCTATAATGGCCGCTAGTTTGGGCTTGGTTTGAAAATGTTTACCAGTTAATCCCGCGATGTGTGCCCCGAGGCTGTGACCAACGATGACTATTTGAGACGGATGCTGACCGGCCTGCAGCAGTATGGCTATCTGTTTCGCTATCGCAGCGGCCACCGCACCCACACGCATTCGTGCAGCTAGATAGACTATCGTCGAAGAACCAGCTGACCAATCGATACCGATAACATTGTACGCACCTTTCGCCACATACGCTCTGGAAAGTGCACGTACCGCGTCCGATTTCCAATCGCTTAACCATCCGTGTACGAGGATTCGGGTAGGATTTCGAGTATCAAACGTAGAATTGCGCAACGAGGAAAGATCGTTAAACTTTAACTCCTCTCGACCGTCTGGGTTGGTTGTTGCTGTCCAGAGCATGAACCGTGTGCTGGATTCTGCATCGAAACGTTTGGCACTCTCGAGCTGCCGCAGATGGTCGAGTTCTTCCACTGTCAAACACTCAAACGATTCGGTATCCTTCGGAACTGCAACTCTTCCGATGTCACACCCCGTAGACACATCCAAAACAGCGCTTGCAAGCAGCAGTACGATCAACGAGCTCATGATGAGTTTGCAGTACTGCCGAGCTAGAGGGCTTTTAAAGTCTTTTTAACGCTGGCCTCTCGAGTCTTGATTTGAGCAGTGCTTTAACAAGTGCATCCAGCTTGATATACTTGTCAAACCAATTATCTCAAGTGGTGGTACTACACTTCCGTGTTTTTTGAATCCCGACTAGCCTGGAGAGGTTTGTTAATAGATTTTGTTGCATGTTTTGATGCCGAACGATACCGAGGAATGCAGGTAATAGATAAGGGGAGAGTTCTTTATCAGTTGTAGGGATGTCAACGATGTTTACAAGATATTAAACGATGGCACGTGTGTTTCGTTACACCACCGTGTGAAGGATCTTTTTCAAATCGTACAACAGGGAAGACGTAATAGTTTCATATTAATTTTTTTTACGTAAATTGTCAACTCAAGCCGAATAGAGTTGAAAAGTAAGCAAATGACGTTTATCAATGTTTATCAATCACGAATCTGCAACTCCTCGACATCATGAAGCTGTAGCGACAGATAAGAATGTGCGCATGGGCTTAGGATGGAAGTCGCATGGACTAGGCTATTCGCTAATAAAATCGTACGATTAGCGATATATACGACCTAGACCGTCGATAAACGCCTTATCACCTCCCCCCTGTGAGTCGGCTAAGACTGTGAAAGGTCTCCCGGTAGCATGCCATTATGCCCAAGATAAGATTAACCATTTATGCACATTACTTTCCTTCTAGATCTTTTCTCACAAGTCCGATTAGCAGGTGAGAGAAGAGAGCGTGGGAAAATCATAATTTCGGGGGTCACCATATAAAAATGAAGGATTGATTTTCGGTTGCTTCAGTGCAAGGGAAGTAACTGGTTCAACATGAAGGTATTAGCGGTATTGAGTCTATGCTTGGCATTCGGTAAGTTGGTGGTTTTTGCTCGTTTTTGAATTGGAATAATTTTTACTTACGTTTTGCAGCCACTGCCCTTCCTTTGAATGAGGAGGTTGGTGTGGAACACATCCCATACGAGGAACAGGGATACGAGCAGAACTGGCAGCTAGTGCCCGATGGTGATGGCCGTCTACATCTCGTAAACACTGATCCCTTCAATCTGGGAAGCCAGGATGAACCTGCACCTTTGTTCAATGCTGATACTGATACCATCTTTACGCTATTCACTCGCAATAACCGCAATAGTGGACATCGTATCACGCCTGGAAATGCCGGAACCCTTGGACCGCACTGGAACGGAGGTCGTCAGACTCGTTTCGTTATTCACGGCTGGAATAACAACGGAGGATCGGAAGTGAACGTGCTTATTCGTAACGCCTATCTTGACCGTGCCGATATCAACGTGATCGTTGTTGATTGGGGTGTTGGTGCCCAAAATCCAAACTACATAACGTCCCGTAACCACATCAATGCTGTCGGAGCTGCTGTGGCACGTTTCGTTGATTTTTTGAACCAGAGCGGAGGCATGGCCTTCAACAATGTGTACGTCACTGGACACAGTCTCGGCGGACATACTGCCGGTATTGTTGGCAAGCGTGTGGCCCGTGGTCGTCTGAACACGGTTGTCGCTTTGGATCCTGCCCTACCGCTGTTCTCCATTAACGATCCTGCTAACCGTGTGGCACCGGGAGATGCCAACTACGTCGAGGTTATTCACACGAACGGAGGACTACTCGGTTTCGATTTGCCGATCGGTGTGGCTGATTTCTACCCGAACGGTGGACGCAGCCAGCCTGGTTGTGGTGTCGACCTGGCGGGTTCCTGTGCTCACGGACGTGCCTTCCAGTTCTTCGCCGAATCGGTTCGAACGGCGCAGAGTGGCTTCAACTCGGTCCGTTGTGCGAACTACGATCAGATCCTGAACAACAACTGCGTGTCGTCGGGTGCTAACGCTCGTATGGGCGGAGAGCCTTCGAACATTGGTCGTGGCGTGAATGGTGTGTTCTTCCTCACCACCAATGCCGCGAGTCCGTTTGCTCGAGGTTAAACAACGGTACTGTGAAAATAAAGATCATTATTTGGGTATAAGCTGAAACAACCAATGGCATCTTATTTTAATTTAACTTTTCCAGATCGTTTTCTGGATGTCTAATACACTTTATTTACAAATCACGAACCATTGTGAATATTCAATGCAAAACTCTTTCTTCCTTTTCCCTTTGCTATTATTATAATCCTTATCGAACATGTTTTGGACTATCGGACCACACTGCTAACTTGAATGCGATTTATGGTCCCCCTTCAAAAATAGCTGCAATTCTTCATCGTTAAGATTAGATTAGTACGTGTGGGGTTGGTTTAGCGCTTTTGTTCCCAAATACATATATCTTTAATCAGACAAACCTGCTGACGTTCCGGATTGTTACGGTTTCGTATAAAAAACCAACTCGAAAGCCGATGCCCTTTAGTCAGCGGGTAAGTACCAACCCAAGATGAAGCTTTTCGCACTGCTGATCTTTTGTGTGGCGGCTGGTAAGTATCGTGGAGATGCATTTGTAATGCAACGTCGAACAAACTCGAAGGATAATAAGCATTAATTTGAGTTACTTCAATTCTTACACAAGCCACTGCCCTTCCTCTGAATGAGGAGGTCGGCGAGGAACATATCCCGGAGCCCTATGAAGAGATTGGCGAGGAGCATATCCCGGAGCCCTACGAGGAGGTCGGCGAGGAACACATCCCATACGAGGAACAGGGATACGAGCAGAATTGGCAGCTCGTTCCTGATGGTGATGGCCGTCTTCATCTCGTAAACACCGATCCTTTCAATCTGGGAACCCAGGACGAACCTGCACCTTTGTTCAATGCTGATACTGATACCATCTTCACGCTGTTCACTCGCAACAACCGCAACAATGGACATCGTATCACGCCTGGAAATGCTGGAACTCTTGGACCGCACTGGAACGGAGGACGTCAGACTCGTTTCATTATTCACGGCTGGAACAACAACGGAGGATCGGAAGTTAATGTTGCTATCCGCAACGCCTATCTTGATCGTGCCGATATCAACGTGATCGTTGTTGACTGGGGCGGCGGTGCACAGAACCCGAACTATGTGACGTCCCGCAATCACATCAACGCTGTCGGAGCTGCCACAGCACGTTTCATTGATTTCTTGAACCAGAGCGGAGGTATGGCCTTCAACAATGTGTATGTCACTGGACACAGTCTCGGAGGTCATACTGCCGGTATTGTTGGCAAGCGTGTGACTCGTGGTCGTCTGAACACGGTTGTCGCTTTGGATCCTGCCCTACCGCTGTTCTCCATCAACGATCCTGCTAACCGTGTGGCTTCGGGAGATGCCAATTACGTTGAAGTTATCCACACGAACGGAGGACTGCTCGGTTTCGATCTGCCGCTCGGTGTGGCTGATTTCTACCCGAACGGTGGTCGCAGCCAGCCTGGTTGTGGTGTCGATCTGGCGGGTACCTGTGCTCATAGCCGTGCCCATCAATTCTTCGCTGAATCCGTACGACCGGCGCAGAGTGGTTTCAACTCGATCCGTTGCGCGAACTACGATCAGATCCTGAACAACAACTGCGTGTCGTCGGGAGCTAACGCACGTATGGGTGGAGAGCCTTCGAACATTGGTCGTGGCGTGAATGGAGTGTATTTCCTCACCACCAATGGCGCGAGTCCGTTTGCACAAGGTTAAGAAGTGATATTAGAATCCAATAAAGTCGAACATTTTTCATTAAAAATATCTCTGATTGTAGGTATCACTACTACATTGATTATTCTTACTAAAGAGCTTAACGGGGTCCCAAATGATCATTAAACTACGCTGTTTGTTTCATACATTTCAAGTGAACTTTTTCATAAACCACTTCACCAAGTGGGTAAAACTGTTGATAGTCTTGTTTGGCGTTACGACCCATTCGGTCATGCCGGCCAGACAATAGGCTTACAAGACTTGGACTAGACTTGGGCTAGACTTCTTGATACCACGTAGTTCGATAGTCAGTTAGATATTCCAGTCATGCCGGTTGAAGAACAGCGCCGATATCTCCTCGTCCAAGAGGCGACCGCTCCGGTGTTGATAGATTCTGAACAAAAATAAGCTGTACTAAACAATAAAAAACACTCATATTCTACATTTTCCACTTCATTCCACACTTTATTTACGTCCCAATCGTAACGGAGTTTCTGTCTAGCCTCTAGCAAAAGGTGCCGCATCGTTCGTGGTAAGGAAGTACACTCCACTAACACCACGTCCATAGTTCGAAGGTTCACCGCCCATGGTGGCATCTGCACCGCTTGGAGTACAGGTTCCTGCCTCAACCTCCTGTATACCGGCGCAACGTGTTGCACGGAACGGTACCGAGCTGGTGATGGACTCGGCATAGTATGCAGGCGCACGTCCATGAGCACAACCACCGGCAATGTCGGTTCCACAGCCTGGTTGCGATCGTCCACCGTTGGGTGTGAAAGTTGCCTGTCCCATCGGAGTGCTGCTACCCAGCAAACCTCCGTTGGTCATGATCATCTCCACGTACCGACCGTCGGCTGGCGAAACGGCATCCGGTTGACCGAGGGAAAACAGAGGTCCAGCCGGATCGAGTGCGATCACAGTGTTCACACGCCCGTTCTGTCCCTTTCCTGCATTGCCGGCTACGTGCGCACCCAGACTGAAACCGATCACGTACATGTTGTCCACGGAGGCACCGGCAGCGACGAGCTGATCGATGAAGGAAGCCACCGTAGCACCGGCCGGTCCGACAGCGTTGCGTGCTGCGATGTAATTCGGATTGACGGCACCGGCACTCCAATCAACGCTGATCATATTGTACTCCCCGATGCTGAGATACCGGTCCCGGATGTTCGTGTTCATGCCATCGTTACCGTTGCTGTTCCAGCCGTGAATGGTGAAACGCGTTGGATGGGCCGGGTTGAAGTTGGAGACAGCAATGGAACCGGCATTGCCGAACTCCAGCACCTGTGGCGTGGTCGGGTTCGAACGGGTAAACAGGCGGAAGATTAAATCCTGCTCCGGAACAAAGTTCGGAGCGATCGAGACGGAATCATCGGGAAGATTGTAAGGATTGGTGTTGACCAGATGGAGCCTTCCATCACTGTCCGGCACCAGATGCCAATTGGAGTGCTCCACTGGCAGGGAAGCGACGAGCAGCAGCTGCGTAGCTAGTAGAACAAATGCTCGACGGACCATTTTTGCCCAAACTGGTGTGGGTTACTGTGTAGTGCACCACAAGGGTTAACTCATTTTATAACCTACAGCTTAGAGGGGGGTCACCGATATCTGGAGTGATAAAACACTCTCGGAGATAAACTTTGCTCGGGTCGGGAATTTCCAACCATCCGTCTGACGTCAGGATGATAGTTCAAATATACGTGGGTATTTAGATATGAAAACAATCTTATTAGTGATTGGAATAGGAAGGTTATCTTCAATGATCATAATTTTTAAGTGTTCAGGTAATCAACAAAAACAAAACTTAGATAATAAATGTTCGAATGCTACTCCCTTCAAGGATATCTGTTTACCTTTCCCGGCGCGCGTCCTCGAGCTAGGAAGGAACAAGAATGAACTTCTTCATACATGCTTATACTAACGTTGCAGTCTTGAGTTTATTGTACAAAAGTTCTTCCGTTGCAGCTGACTAGCCTTGGGCAAATGGAGTATTACCGTTGGTAGTCACAATGAACATGCCGTCTACACCGCGACCCTGGTTCGATGGTTCACCGCCCATGTTCGCGTTACCGGTAGGAGTACACTGTCCGGCCACAATCTCACCATGGCTAGCGCAACGCGTCGAACGGAATCCAATGGTCGTCGAAACCGATTCCGCATACAGTTCGTGAGCCCTTGAGTGGGCACAGTTACCAGCAACGTCAATACCGCAGCCCGGCTGGGAACGACCTCCGTTCGGGAAGAAGTTTGAATCCGACAGTGGCAGATCGAAACCAAGCAGACCAGCGTTGGTGAAGATGGATTCCGTGTACTGAGCATCCCGCGGTGCCATAACATCCGCATCTGACAAGGAGAACAGCGGACCCGCCGGATCCAAACCAACGATCGTGTTCAGCTGACCGTTCTGCATCTTACCGGCATTACCAGCGGCATGTGCACCCAAGCTGTGGCCGATCAGATAGATGTTGTTCCGCGACGTACCAGTTGCCGAAACCAGCGTATTGACCATGCGTGAAACAATGTCTCCAACGGATGCAACCCGATTACGGGCGGCAATATAGTTGACCGTCTGGGCGCCTACTCCCCAATCAACAGCAATTACGTTGAACTCTCCCACACCGAGATAGTTCTGGCGGATGTTGGCATGCAATCCGGACGTTTCGCCTCCGTTCCATCCGTGGATGGTGAAGCGGGTTGGGTGCGAAGCGTCAAAGTTGGAGTTTTGCACCGATGCTGGGTTGTTCCATTGCAGCACTTGACCGTGGGCAGGGTTGCGGCGCGTGAAGAGACGGAAAATCACATCCGTCTCCGGATCGAACAGGGGCTCTACCTCATTATCCTTCTCCGGGATGTCGTAGGGATTGGTATTGACCAATCGTAAGCGTCCCGACTCGTCAGGAACCAGCTGCCAGCTGTCGGTCGGTAAGGCAAGCGCTAAACGAAACGTACAATGATGAAACTACAAAACAAAAAGTGTCTAGACGGTTGGGCTATTACCTCCGAAGAGCTGCACAGCCAGCAGAACGCAAATAACAGTAGCTCCCTTTGCCATAGCCCTTTGCACCTGACCGTTACTCAGATCAAACTAAATCATCTAATCGATCGTACCTTTTATACCGATTTCCTATTACTTATCTCACGCTTCGGCACTCACTAGCGGAGCGTTAATCGGTAATCGAAAAGTACGTCACGTTTGATACGATTTTTGCGCCAGCACGTCAAATGGTGTCCATTTGTTACGACTTAACATTCAGCTGACCCCCAACGGGTATGTGGAATGGTTTGTTCTTATCGTACGGATACGGGGTTTGATTTCATGCGTGCGTATGCAATCTATATCACGTGTTACGAATGGCAACAGATTTAGGGAACGAATCTCAACAAAGAGCCCCAAACATAGACACCCGAAACATCGTTGAAGAGTAGTTGCTTCGGATTCTATTTTTGTGTCACATACATTACCTCCCAAGGAAGTTTGGGATTTTATTTCCTTCTGGTTGTTTGTGGCCTACCGTTGTTGATAGGGACAACATACGCACCGGCCCTCGAATTTCCCACAATAAAACAATAAACACCTGCCTCCAGGTGCTTATCGAATATCTGCAAGTTGTTCATGACAACAAATCGAGGCAGGCTGCGATTTCGTTTTTCTGCAGTCGATCAACAACAACAGTAGCACTGCACCAATTGTCCGTCCAATCCCCAATATCTCCGCTTCCAAATTTACAGTTCGATGTGGCATACGTTTTGGTACTTCAATTCACTAATCAGGGCAGTTGGCCGATAAGGGGCGTCGTTTTGCGTCGAATAGGACCTTCGCCGAGGTGTTAATCCAGCGGTGCCGAGGGTGCTATAAAACCACCATCCAAAACTACGGATTGCTGTCAGTCAGATTACACAGTCGACATCTACTACCTGGGAGTGTCTGCACGTGAAATGTATAGTACAGTACTACTACTTCTTGGACTAGCGGTCGCTGGTAAGTACAGTGCGTGGGGGTTTCTTAAAGGATGTATCTGAGGTTTACAATTCTGCTCTACTGATACATAGGTCATGCGGCTTCCCTGTCCGCGCCTGGTCCGAACCAGTGGATGCTAATTCCGGACGGTAATGGACGGTTACATCTGGCCAACCTGAACCCGTACAACATTGATGAGACCGTACCGGAGCCTCACTTCACCGCTGCTACTGATACGATCTTCCGGCTGTACACTCGCAGCAACCGTGCCACGCCACAGGTCGTGCAGTTGAACGATGCCGGTTCTTTGTCGGGATCGAACTTCAACACCGCACACCCGACTCGCTTCATCATCCACGGATGGAACAACGATGGGTTCTCGGAGGTGAACATGATCCTCAAGGATGCCTGGTTGGATCGTGGAGATTTCAACGTGTTCACCGTCGACTGGGGAGTCGGTGCACAGACCATCAACTACCCGTTCGCCCGGGCACGAGTGTCCGCCGTCGGCAACGTAGTGTCTACGTTCATCAACTTCTTGCAGGCAAACACGGGCATCAGCTTCGCTAGTATCAGTATTGCGGGCCACAGTCTCGGTGCTCACGCTGCCGGTAACGCTGGATTCTTCCAGTTCGGTCGCCTGAACACGATCTTCGGTATGGATCCGGCTCTGCCACTGTTTTCCCTGGACAGCAACGATCGATTGACGCTGAATGATGCTCAGTACGTGGAGTCGATTCACACCAACGCCGGACTGCTTGGGTTCGATTTGCCACTAGGACAGGCTTCTTTCTACCCGAACGGAGGACGCACCCAGCCGGGATGTGGCGTTGACATTGCGGGCGCTTGTGCGCACGGCCGTGCGTACGAA
Organism: Anopheles minimus; assembly: GCA_000349025.1. Taxonomy (NCBI): domain Eukaryota; kingdom Metazoa; phylum Arthropoda; class Insecta; order Diptera; family Culicidae; genus Anopheles; species Anopheles minimus. The sequence continues at coordinate 9,349,048 of KB663943.1, read as the reverse complement.
TTCCTGGCCGAATCGATTGTGTCCGGTGGATTCACCTCGGTTCGGTGTGGCTCGTACGATGAGATTCTTACCGGTAACTGTTCGGTGCAGGGCCCGAGCCGTCCGATGGGAGGTGAGCCGTCCAACTTTGGTACCGGAACTGAGGGTGTCTTCACGCTCTCTACCCGTGCTGCCACTCCGTTCTCACTTGGATAAACACGCCCCTCTTTAGTATTTGTGTGATTTTATAAATAAATTTGGCTTATATTTAAGCCACAATAATACTCATCGTTTGACGTCAGTGCCAGATGTTCCTAATGACTCTCCGCTGCTCCTGCGCCATATCTGTTTTATGGCTTTATTCCGGCGCAGAAGCAGTGTACCTTCTGGAAAAGCATGACTATAAAGGATTGAATTTCATGCCTTATCTTTGAAATTCGCGGGTATCTTAATCGGTCGATAAGACCCCCACAAAGAAAGGGTAATGTCATATTCCTTTGCGCCTTAAAAGAGTCCCACGGGGGTCCGGGCTAGTTTAGTCGTCGCAAACATGAAATCAGCTTCGGTGGTTCTCAGCATTCTTGGGCTTGTTGCCTTAGCCAGCGCTGCCCCTCTCGAGAGCAGCCCGTGGGCTTTGATTCCGGATGGTAATGGCAGACTGCATCTGGTGAACGTCAACCCGTACGATGTGCCCACAGGAGACAATGAGGTCGAACCGATGTTCGATCCCGAGACGGACGTAGTGTTCCGTCTGTTCACACGTCGCAACCCGGTCCACGCGCAAGTGATCCGCTGGAACGATCAGGGATCCGTGTCCGGCAGCAACTTCAATCCGGCCCATCCTACGCGCTTCCTGATCCACGGCTTCCTGGAGGGCGAAGATGCCAGTTTGCACTGGAGCATCAAGGATCACTACATCCGCATCGGTGAGTTCAACATCGTGAACGTAGACTGGGGTGCAGGATCGCAGACTATCAACTACATTGCCGCGCGTAACCGTGTTGGAGCTGTCGGTGAAATTATCTCGCGCATGATCAACACCATCGTGTCCGCCACTGGAGCGTCCCGTGATAACATTAACCTGATCGGTCATAGTCTGGGTGCGCACGTTGCATCCAACGCTGGAAAGCACCAGAACGGTCAGCTGAACACGATCGTTGGTTTGGATCCGGCTGGTCCGCTGTTCTCCTCCGGACAGGCCGATATCTTCGGTGCTAATGATGCACAGTACACGGAAGCAATCTACACGAATGCTGGACTGCTCGGGTTCGATCAGCCGCTAGCGCATGCTAACTTCTACCCGAACGGAGGTCGCTCGCAGCCGGGTTGCATTCTGGATGTGGCCGGAATCTGTGCGCATAACCGTGTGAACGATTTCTTTGCCGAGTCGGTATCATCGTCGGTGGGTTTCCGGTCGGTGCGTTGTGAAAATCACGGCGAGATCCTTGCCGGACGTTGCACTCCAAGTGGTGCCAATGCCAACATGGGCGGTGAACCGTCCAACCGTGGACGTGGTGTTTCGGGTGTTTATCATTTGACCACCAACTCCAACTCGCCGTTCGCACAGGGTTAGGAGAGAGCTTTATAAACTGAATAAATTTGCTAAAGCATTTTGTAAATAGTGACTAAACAAAAGTTGTAGCTGAATTTTGACAAAAAATTTGTGTAATCAATCGCAAAATAAGCAAGAACCGTTCGAACCATTAATATGGCAAAATCGTTCTTATTCGACGATGGCTCTTGAGAAATTGCGTCGCTTTATTGGTTTTCCCAATATAAATGAGAATCTGTAAGCTCAAGTTCAAGTATTTTCGATGAAGGAAGATGAAATTAATTGCATGAGTCATCTATTGAATATATTCCTCGCAACAAGACATTGCATACATTTAGGCGCTTTTAGCAAGAAAGCTTGAACGGGTGATTATTTTTCAAACAAATGTATACCGAACAGTTGATTTGTGTGCTTTCAAATTTTGGGTATATTTTTTGGCTTGTTTTTACATACTATCGTTCGGTTGAATAGAGTTTGATAATGAATAATACAATTGACCTTCTTTTAAAACATTAATAGTACAATCAATTCGAGTTTGATTAGGGAATTAACCGATTTGTACCAGTTTCACATTCATTCGTTTGTTTGAGCTTGACCATGTGTTTTTTCCGTTTTCTCCCACTGTCCAAAGTGACAGCTGCGTGCGCGCTGGAAGTTCTTGCATTCATTCGGCAGGCAATTCATTTCCTACGTTCATTTGGAAGCTAAACGCGGAACAGAGCGGACGTACGTGCGTACATCGCGTGCTCCAAACAAAAGCGACGGTAAACTGTTGAAACATACGGGGCGGCAAAGTGTAAAAGTGTTCAGATACCTGCGTCGTTTCATATTTCGTTGTTAAAACGGTGTGTTGAAGTGTAAGTGTAAACTACTGCTAAAGTAAATGTATATTGGATTTCAAAGCGTGTAACTACGTGATTATTGAAAGTAACTAACGGCAAACGATCTGGTAAAATGTATTGCAAAACAAAAGTGCCGGTTCTTTGCATTCAAATCCGACGGCGTCCTATTCGGCGTCAAGTCTTCCTGAGCTGGTTACCGGTGTCGCTGTCTAACCATTTCATACCTTCCCTACTGGTGTTGCCTTCCGGGTGTTGGCGCGCTCAGGACATTTTAAAACAGCGGAAGGAAGGAAACGTTTCCGTCGCATTCTTTCCAAAACAGCAGCTATCTCTTTCCGTTTCTGCACAACCTCCTGTTCATTATTTGTGTGCGTGTGCGCGGGAGAAATCCCCAGGATCCCCTTTGCCGCATTCTGCTCCCATAGAGCATAAACAGCATAAGGGGGTTTCGATGGTGCTCGTAGGATAAAAAGCGGCGACTCACCACCTGCCCCATTCCCTTGGCCAACCGTCGTAAAATGGCATTAGGTGATGTGGGAGGGAGCAGTAGGCATTACACATGGACGGTAAAAAAATCGATAGCAAGTTTGCAAAACTTTAGGACAGTTTTTTTTGTTGTTGTCCAATTCTCTCTGTCTTTCTTGCTGCTGGGATTTTCTATCCTTTTGGTGGCAACCTTTCTCATCAACATTTCACGGCAGCGTGTGTGTTTTTGTAGCATCAAAGGCAACCTACATTTATGCGATGTTGCAATCAAGCAGAAGAATGCGCTCTCCTCCATGCATTGTGTTTTTTTTTCTATTGTCAGCCTACTTGACGGTTTGTGAATTGTTTTGCTTTCATTTTGTGCAGACAACCGGGAGCGATTAGAGAAACGTTTGTGTTTGGCGCGTCGTTTAGAATTGATGTGGTGTGTGTTTTTTTCGTCAGCTCCTTAACCGTTTTATGGTGCATTTAATAATGCACGCTCTATATTGATGTCCACGTCAAGCGAAAAAACAAATGATTGTGATAACAAAGCTTAAACGCATAGGGTGGTGTTATATTTAAAAAAAAACATCAAAGGTTAAATGGGTTTAGAAGTTCTGATACGGAATACTTAAAGATAAATCCCAAACAAGAATTTCGATTAAGTAAATTCCGCTGCTGCTTGACCTTCGCTTGAGTCTTGCAATACCGTTTCGGAGTAATTTACAACCCCCAGCTAACGATCATAATGCCGTATGTCTCGCCAGTGAGCCGCACACTTTTTGAACATCATTTTACATTTCACTGCTAATTAACACTAATCGAATCTAATGATAAGTAAGTTCTGTGTGGCTTTGGCTTCCATTCCCTGTTGCTTACGCTCAAAACAAGCGCTCCATTCGAGTAGATAAATTGTTCGCTCCATTCTTCTATCGGTAATTAGTGCTTATGACACGCCGGAAGCACAACCCACAAAAGCGACCCAACCGCAGCATAATGTTCCCTCTCCAATCTCTGGAAAAGCTGGAACATCTTTGAAAAGGAAAAGTTTTTTTTCCCGACAAAAGAATTATCCTGCTTTTAAAGCAAACCAACGCAACCGTGCAAAGTTGTTCCTTTGAAGATGATGAAACCATGAAACCGTGGGTTAAGTTGTTTCGATAACACAACACAAAGACGCACAGGAAGTAGCTGACAGTGGTAAAGGGAAGCTATACTTCAAATTCTGGCATCCCTGCCCAAAAGCAGCAGCTGGTGCTGGTGCTTCCGTGTCGTACGTGCGTCCAAAACGTTCGTCCTTTCGCAGCAGGCACTACCACATGGACTTTGCCATGGAAACGGATACAACGTAGCAACGTTCCACATACTATAGCAGCCACCCTCACGAACAAACAAATACGTACAGCACTACTAGCAATAGAACACACTACAAAGCTGCTGGGCTGCTGCTGTGTTGGAGACAGGTTGGCTGGGACGGTTTGGATTCTTTCGGCTTTTTTTTATTTCGTTGCACAACCGAAGGACGAACGGATCGGAGAACGAATCCTGCGCCCCAATCCGGACGCACGGCTGTCGTCATCGGGATAATGCTGACGCGTCTGTATTGGTGTGGCCTTCGATCTTTCGCAGGGCAGGATTCGCTAGCGGCGTAGCGTAAACCAAGCTATAGGGGCCTAACATAAACATAGCATTACTCACCCAAAACCACCGCCTTAGGGGGTAGCAAGTGAAGCCGAGAGAGGCGGAATGATAATGGGGAGGCGTAAGTTGAAACGAGTGGGCAAACACGTTCATCTGTGGTTTATGTTGGAGCACGGGTTCCGTGTGGGGTTCCGGGTAGGAGACAAAGGAAAATCGGGAAAAGCTGGTAGTCTCCTTGCCATCGGCAACAGCAGCAGCAGTGGTGAGTCATAAATTAAACTCGCAATAACTCCTCTTCTGTTTCTTTCTTTCCTACCACAGGACGTTTTGGGTGAAGGATTTTCCGATGCCGTGGAAAGGATAGCAAGGAAATTGGACATCGGAGTCCCTTGATCTTTTTTTCTCTTCGTTGCGTGTACTCTCTCAGTCGGAGCATCTCAGTTTTTGGGTTGTGTTGTTGTGATGTGTATTTACATTGGGTGAACATAATTTTCATTTATTTTCGAGGAGTGTAGGGCCAGATAGTGCATCTCGATTGTGCCCGTATATAAGAGTGTGTGTTTGTGTATGATTGTGTGAACCCACTAAAGGGTGAGAGAGGTGTTAATTAAGCCTATAGTGGAATGAATGTTTTGCCGAAGAATTCCCCAATCGAATCGAAAGTGTCTATGCGAAAACGGTGGTTCTGTACGAAAATTTAGTGAAAATTTAATCCAATACAGTGTTTGTGTACAAGGAAATATTTCGGAAAAAGTGTTGGAAAAGTGTTGGAAAGTGTTTTTTTTTTGTCGAAAAAAATATTCTAAGTGACAACACACTGTTTGAAAGAAGCAGAGTTAAGGATTAATCCCCAAAAACCGTATCACCGAGAGCAAAACTGTGGATTTAGTTCGGCACGTTTTCACGCACACACCGAAACTTTTCATCTTCATTGTTCCATTCAGGTGAGTAAATGATCGAAACCCATAACAGACATCACAATGATTGACGTTTTGTACCATTTGTTTCACACGGGAAATTTCTTTCTACACCATTACACTTTGAATTTCGGACCTTTTCTTCAACCGACAATTGCATTGCAATTATATTTCACTTCCCTCTGCTACACAAACGGAGTATATTTTCTACAATAGGAAAGAAGAACATTAAAAGCAGGAACAGAGGAAAAATTGGCAAAAACCATAAGGAAATGCAAGAAAACCCTCGATTTGTGTTTCTCAATGAGCTCAGCTACAAATTGAATGGTCATAATTGCCCTGGATGGGCGCATACACAGTGCGTATCAAATCCGTTTCCGGCTTTTCTTCGAAGGCGAGCCCAAAAATCGAACCACCGGACGGTTGCGCCGTACATAAACATTGAAAGTTCACAATTGTATCGAGATCAGGCTAGAACATTTTACTGCACGGGGGTTTCTTTGCGTTTTCCTTGTGCGATATAATGGTCGTCTTAATGTGGGCAAAGATAATTTGCGCAACTCATTAAACGCACATTACTGTTGTGCGGGATAGGGTCTTTACTGCTTGCAATGATAAACCGCTGCAGAGCAAACCCTCTCGAGGTTCTTTGGATTCCGAATAGTGATGGGCAATACTAGCGTTTTTCCGTAATCAGATCCGGAACAGATTCGACTTAAAAATTTATTTAGTTTCTTTTATTATACACACTCTCAACATTGCTACATGTTATTCTGAACATGTCAGGGACAATCGACACGCCTTCGCTATGAAAAATGCTAAATTCAAACGTTCCATGAAAATGTGACAGCTCCCAACAAAAAGTCAAAAATTTCGTTGAAGAACTAGGATCGAAATCGGTACTGGAATCAGAATCGGAACCGGAATTTAAATCGGTACCGTAATCGGAATCGGTTCCGGAATCGCTTCCGAAAAATGGATCGCAATCACATAGTTCCGCTTCCCAGAGCCCAACACTAGTTCCGAATCTGTCGAAGTATATACATAAAACGAATTTCAATTTCGCACCAGAAGGCAAACCCTGGCAACTTGGTTTCGAGTCTGTGTTTTACTGGAAGTAACGTTCCTGCCAAAGCTCCTCCAGAACTCCAGGGTCAAACATAACTAACAGACACAATTCAAATTGGAAGTGGTAATATTATGTTTTCCTTCTTTCGTATCTTGAAACTCGTTTGTTTATTTTCGAAGTTGTTACGTTTTTACGTCCCCAAATCCAATCGGTTATTACATCTTTATTTGAACGGCCAACAATTTCAGGCTGGTTGGCCCGAAACAAGAACACACCCTTCATCATCATCTTCATTGATTTGCCCAAAATGGGATTGGCAAAGAAAAATATTGGCATACTTTTGTATCTTTTTTCCCCCTTTTGCATAGCTATGGGAAATGAGGAAGTTTTGTTGCAAAACAGAAAAATCGAACTACTGTGTGTTAGCTGTCATCAACAGTGTGCTACCGTTTTTGGGGTTCTAGCGGAAAACTCATTGGAATTAGGTTGCTAACGTTGAGTAAGGGAAACACAACGTAACGCCAGACATTGTAGTTCACCTCATTTGAGGGAAACTTTGCTTGATTGGCAACCATTTTCGTGGAGGCACTTGCATTTGGGTCAGGTTTGGAAATGGAATTATTTCTGTGGCCCATTTGGCAGTGTGTCAGGAAAGCGTTTCTGTTTCGTAACAGAACTATGCCCAACTAGTTGACATACCGGTATAATAAATGCTCGCGTTTTGTGTGTAGAATGGATAGAAATGCATTTTAATTACAGGATGCTGTTACCGGTTTTCTTTTCTTCTGTAAAGTGTCAATTAACTTTGCCGTTGACGCTTATGCCTGCATTCCCCATTGAACCATTGAAGGTTTCTTATCTCTTCTATCATATTTTTTCCTTTCCACGTGGGGAATAATGAGTTTCCCTTTTTTTAAATAAACCCCTTGAAGCTAATGCCCGAATTTGCTAGAAAGTGGCACGCAAACGGCATGTAGTTGAAGCTCTTGAATGTAAAAATGTGAACTTAAAGAAGCTTCTGCTGGGGCATCGTAACTAGCACCAACAGCAAAACGAACGTTATCGCGCATCAGGGAAAATAATACGGTAAAAATCATACGCCCATATTCTTTCCTTCCGTCTGCGAAAGCATTAAAACAATCTTTATCACGCAGCGGAAAGAAACTGGTTCTGGAAGAATTCTCCCGCTGCAAAAGAGAAACGAAGGAAAGTTTTGAAGTTCCGTCCGTGAAGGTCTTTTGGGAACAATCCGGAACACGCTGTGTAGTTAATGTCCAAAAAGCACGAGCAAACGGGTAAACGAACCGAGTACTAAGAAATCTTCAACAAGTCTAGAAGTTAATGATTTGCTTTCTGCCACTTGAAAGGAGTTTACGGGATGAACGCATTTTTTTGTTGCTTCACATTATGTTTTCTCCGCGTGCGTTTGTTTTGATGGTTTGTAATCGGCTGAGGTACCTCAAGAGTTCTAAGAGAAGAAAAAAATGCAAACATGCTTCATCATGAGCCAGAACACCGTACGGTTGTTTATTTCCCTTTTTGCAATAATCTAATACCTTAATCAGACGCTTCACTTCTCCCGTTTTTTCCGTCTTGTTTATTCCATTTTAATTTCCCTATCTATGCTGTGCTCCCATTTCGTTGGGGAGTAGCACTGCTTTGAAGGCCAACCGAACCAAACATACACAACATGACTCATCTGAGGTTCCTCGGTTCGTTGGTTCTTGCTCGAATGATGATGATGAAACGTCAAAAGAAAACTGGGAACTCTCAGTAGTAACGAAAGGGTTTCGAAGCTGTCCATTCTGGTGCGTGGTAAGCCCTTTTTGCGTTTCCTACAGCGTAAAGCTTCATCATCATATCGTGTATTATTTAACGGTAACGGTAAAGCCGTTCCGTGCTCCCATTGTGGCGCCACCGAATCGAAACGTGTCCAAGTGGCGGCATTCTCTTGAGGAACTATAATTCAGTCTCGATTATGATTACGAAGATGATATGGATTTCATCCTCGGGGTCTGGATAGCGTTTGCAATCAACCAGCCTAGCTCAAGGCGAAGATATTCGGAACCACCGGAAACTAATACCGGAATGGTGGTTTTTATTGAGCAATTTCCCAACGGCGGCATAAATTCATTGTATCCTAAATGGATCCATTGCCACACCGAAACAATGGCGTTGCTAAATGCTATCATTATTAAGCGAATTGAGTTATTAGAATTAATGCAGCGCAAGCAAATGATTGGTCTTTCTTTCCGCTTTATTAATTGTGGCCTGAGCTTGTTTTCTTTCCGCCTAAAGTGTGCTAAAGAAAACAAGATGTTATCTCATCTTGCTTTCACGCTTCGGGCGTTTAAATCCGTCCAGAGTTCCGACTGGCAGCTCAAGTGCGTCTCAAGTGACGCAACTGTCTGTCCTCATCCGTCACTTCAAATACTGCTTCGCCCACTCTAGCGATCACTCTTCAATTAAATCGTCTTTCTTTACGGACATCTTCAAATCTCACTATCGCGCGATGAAGCCTTTCATTTTACCTTCTCAAAGAAAAATATAATAACACCAAAACTGAAGAGTTTCTATTTCAATATACTGCAATTTGCTGGGTTATTGTAAGTGGAACCAGGCTTTGGTCCGATTGGCCCCCAAAAATAGTTACGCTTGAATTGGTAAACCGAACTTTTATTGCTTTCCGATAAGTCCCAGTCACGCTCGGCACTACTCACTGTATCCCATTCCGGAAAGGCTCTGTTCATTTGACCGTAACTGACCAATGTTGTAGAACTAATCCCGGGACGACAGTTTATCGGTGTGTTTGTTGATGAAGCTATAAAGCCGCTAGTGGGATCGTGTCCTTTCTGAACTATATCTGATAGGGGAGGGTGCTGTCAGCACATTGATTGTCTCGTATCCCATTTTTGCACATTAACATAATGCTACTCGCCACTCGACGCCGAACGTAGTTGAGGTCTATCTTTGGTGGATTATCTCAGGTTTAACGAGTGCAACGTGTCCTATAAATCTCGGACAAGAGCTACCGGCAAGCGTTATGTCTAAGGAGTCGGCAGCGACAGGACTCGTAGAATCGTTATGATGAGTGCTCCGATAGTCATGGGCAATTATCATTCTTGACAGAGCGAGGCCTGGAAGCACGAGGTTAAAGCATATCACCCACGCTGCAATGCTTCCGAAGAGGGAGTGTTGAGCACTCCGGTCTAAGGGAATGCACGGCACGGTATCGTACCAACATTCTCGGGCTGTTCCTTCTTTCACCCAGTAGCAAATGGGATGGAAAATCATGACTCTTGCAACGTAAAGGCGTCCCAATCTTCTTCTTTTTATGTGTCTTCGGAACAAGATGAATCTAGACGTAGAACACCGCTCCCGTGCTGGAAACGCGAATGTGAAGTATGGAAACAGTCATTCCGAGCGTATGTCGTGCTGTTGCGATGTAAACAAACGATCTTGTCGGCGTATTGAAGGTACTCCCTGTGACAAGGTTTTGCATTTCGATGCTAGGATAACGAGGTAACGAGTTTCCTCCGGTAGCTCTAGCGCCAACCCTTAGTTCCACTTTGATGAGCCAGAATGGGTTTCGCCTCCCACTCCAAACACGGCAAAATTGTAATGTTCTTCATTTCAACCGGAGCGCTTTTGACACGTGTACACCTTTGTCTCTCGGTGTACGAACGAGGCAACGTGCTTATCTGCGCTAGGTACCAAAGCCGTACGACATTCGAGATTTGTTGAACAGTTTTTTTTTGCTTTGGGACGATCCTAATTACACCGAGTGTTCGTTACTGTAATTCACGCCAGACAAGACATGTTTCATGTTTGCTCCGATTGTTGTTGGTTTGTTTTTGCTTTCTTCACGTTCCAGCACAATTTCGAAGTCGCTCCATGCACCAAGTTCTTCAGCTGGTCATATGTTGTCTCGTGTTGTTTATGTCTCACCACTTCTTGCTGAGACATCTGTCAAAGAATCTTCCATCTGTATAATCCTTGAAAGAGCACCCCAAAAAAGGTCAGCTACCGTTAAGTCTTGTACCTCAATAAAACAAAACCAAAAGTTCTTGTCTGATAATCTTCCCATTTCCAGAACGGGTTTTTTTGTTTACCGTTCTATTTGTGGCCCAATTTAGCGATTCGTTAATGAATCAGTTGTCCAGCTCAATTGATGTCAATTGAGATTGCAAAAGATCTGTCAACTGAACTATCGAGTTCAGTGCGTCACCATCCGTTCTCCTGCTTCCAGGAATGGATGGCAACACAAACCCTGCAGCACATAAACTTGGACAAAATAAATCGATCTGTTTGTCTTCTGTTTCGGTTGCTTAAGTATTTAATGGCCAAAAGTGTGCCATATCAGATGTTTGCTGCCATGTTTGGAGGTACGTAATGGCTTTGTTTAATTACTGGAACTTTGCGGTTTTGCTGTCACTGTCATGTCTTTAAATCTGGAACGATACATATACATATATTTCCGAGAACCATAGAAATGAGGTCAACACATAATAATCTCATCAGTTGCATTATGCACGCGAATCAATTACATTTCCAGGTCTCCTTCACCTAAAGTACCGTAACAAACAAAATATTTCCGTTTGTTAGGACGAAAGCGTTCGTTGGGTAATTCCAGCCAACCAAGAATGATTGTGGATTTAACATGCATTAGGTCATCGTCTGCTGATCCACACTAAACGAGCTTAAGCAGTGAGTCAACAGAATTATGCTGCATGACGTTCTAGGTTCTCGATCGTTGATGTACACACGCACAACTTCCAGGCTTACAAATCCTTTCACCGCTGGAATGTGGATGCCCGTGTTGTTCAAGAACTTACATACACGCACACACGAAAGACATGACACAAGGGCATACCGGAGTCATCACCCGTATGGTGGTGCAAATGCTCGGAAGAATCTGAAGTCATGACCAAGCAACGGTTGATTGATACGTTGATGGCAGTCTAGAAGAGAGTGGGTTTGGGACCGGTTCTACATCACACGGACACTTGACAGCTCATCACCGTTGCACGAGTCTGTGCTTGTAACTCGAAAGCCCAATAAGCGTGAAAGGTGCTATCCGTTACTCTATAATCGGTTACACCCAACCCGTTAGCTTTGGAGCTTCCAGCAAATCTGAAACAGCATCCCAGAGTTGTTCAGAAAAGCAGCCATTACGTACAAACTGTCACTACATCCACACACCCATCACTAATTGGCGAACTACGTAATGGCGAATTCATTGCATTGCTACTCTTCATTGATTACCAACAACACATGCCGGGCCCAATAACCACTTCTTCAGGCAATGCTGCTGTAGGCGACAGTATGGCGTCGATTATGACGTGAAAGATGAAACGATCATCTTCATCATCATCATCCGAAGAAGCTGAGGAAAATCAATCGTCCTCCCTACGTCGTCATTCAGATAGCAAAGAAGGGAAAGTCTAACCGAGTGGATCCATTACACAGCATATCGGTTGAAAGCTGTACCCCGTTTATATCTCTTAATGAACTTCATGTTGCCCGCAAAAGTTTGCCCTACCCCGGGCCGAATGTTTGACGTTTGCGTTAGCGGACATACTGACAACCGGGGGCACACGCACACGGCGTTAGCAAAACCATCCGTCATCATTGCAAACTTAACCGGTCACTTAATTGATGTGTAAATATTTGTGCTCGAGATAAATTTCATCCCGAACAGCCCGGGACAGCGTCGAGAGTATGCAGATGTAGTGGATGGACGGAAATGCTCGCAAAGACAAACATACCACCGATAGGTGGGGCCGATTAAATAAACGTCCAGCGGGACCAGCACCACGCGGATGAACATGTTTGGGCGTTTTAGGGGTTGAGTTTTGAACTCGAGTCCATTGGCGCTTGGATACGAAAGATGCTACCCAGTTGTCCTCACAAATGTGGAATAAATCCGCATGAGGTGAAGATTATTTTTGCAATAAACACAAGTGGTATCCGTCTGGTGGGTTGAGATGTAGCAAAATTGCCATGTAATAATAAACAAGAAATTCGAAATCTTTCAAAAACGTATTATTAATTTGCCATATACATCGGACTATGAAGCTTCAGACAGATGTTATGAGTTCTCACCACCCCGCGCTAAACGATCGATACAGATGATTCCGATGACGTCAGAAGAATCGAAACATGTCCGCCTACAATAACCGATATATGGGAAATCAAAATAATCACACCAACGCCGGTTTGACTTTCAAACGAATGTTTGTATAATTGATTCCTAAAGCGTTTGGCTCATAAAACGTCAAACGAGACGTGCACAATGATTTTTCAACCGAATGGTCGATACTAAAAATGGCATCAAATTTTAACGCACCTTATTGCTAAAAGCAATAAACTAACCAGGCAGTTTCACTGGGACAAGGACACATCAAGCTCTTCACAAATCACGCTACAGCCCAGCCCCAGACGCCATGGGAAACGAAAGGCTTCGAATGTTGTCCGTGATATCTTGCGCATGGAGCTCTATAGCGAGCAGCCAAGAGTGTTGGGTTATGACATCATCGTACCGTTTGTTAACCGGTCTGGCGAACTGGAGCCCAACAAACCCGGGTCCGGTTCGACCGTCACTGTCAGGCTGGCGAATAATAATTACCCGAGCGCGCAAAGAGGGCAACAGAACGGAATACAACAGGAGAAATGCCTGCATGATGTCTTACCGTTTATGTGTGGAAGATGTGAAGTTTGCTTGAAGGGAAGGGAATCGTTTCGCTCCTACCACGTTTCGCTGTGCGAAATGTGCAGGGGACAATATATGTAAAAATAACATAAACTTTCATGCATCTTGCGCATTCGAGAAACGACGGACAGTGGGGGGAGGTGAGCATGAAATATTAGCTTCAACAGCAGCAACAAAAAAAAAAGATCTCCCGAAATCAACAAAGTGGTCAAACGGGATGCAAAAATAACAGTGGAAAAGGAAGAGCAATTTAAATTTAAACTCGCATCCAACAGGGTAAGCAACTCGATCTCGAAATATGACCAACACTACAATGAATTCCGAGTGCGAAACACACACACAAGCATTGTAAAGAACTCGCCCAAGAAGCACTGGGAATAATCCAATTTAAACCGAATGCGAAAATCCGCGTCCGAAAAATGTGCCGCCAATTCCGTCCACAATGGCTCTGAGAGAGCGGAACGTCGCGATGGTCACTTGCAAGAAATGTATCTTGTTGTTCTCTTCAGTTCGCATTTGTCTAACTGACCACAGGCAGAGAAAAAATCGTTTTGTTTTCTTCTCAGTTTTGGCTTAATTTTAGCGAAGGCGTTTGTTGTTAATGTGGCAGCGATTAACTCTAATCGGGTTGGCTTGTGTTTTTATTAGTGGCATTTGACGGTGGAAAGAATTAATCTTGAAAGAACAAACAAAAGGTCCATAATGGGCTCTAATGAGGATATTAGCAAGGGTATTAGGAACTGATTCTAGTTTTGTTTTTCTACAATCTTTAGTCAGTAAGTTTGCATTGACATCTTTGTTGAATGTGTGCAATGTTTAATTGAGGTGTTTTTCTTCTTAGCTCATTCAATGTTTTTTTTCCCGGAACGGAAGATGTCTGTCATCTGAAGACATTGTTTGTCTGTTATCTTGGCACGCCAGCTGTCATATCTGCGTGAGAAAAGCTGAGTAGAAAGCATTTTAACACCAACTAACCTCCAGTGTCATGGCGACATGAGGCTTGGGAAAATGCATTGCCTTTCTTCCGGTCTTCCGAAAACTGACAGCAACGCCAACCAGTAAGCCGGTGCCGCAAAGGAAAACCGAACACCAGTACGATGCGATTTCATTTTTGCGGTTTCCACCGAGCTGCAAACCAAAAACAAAAACAAACCACAGCTTAAGGCCCAGCTTTCCACGACCCCACCGTGTGAATGGAATGTTGCGAACGGGTGAAGCCGAACGGCGGGAAAAGAAAATAGAACAAATCCACCACTATCCTTACAAAAGGTAACATAAACACACACACAAACACCCATTCACAGTAAGCACGTGAATCGAATAACGGCGGAAGCCATGCGGGAACAAATAGGCGGAAAATGACATTAGCGGTGTGTGCAGATTTGCACGTTTCTTAAGATAGCGAACGTGGTGGCGTGTGAGCGGCATCCAACGACCCTCCCAGATAGGTAGAGCGAATGAATCTACTTGCGGTGGTAAATAATTGAAATTTATTACCAGATCGTTACAGTCGGGGTAGTAAATGAGCTGCGAAAGAAAAGAATTGGACATGGAGAGGCACACATTACATACGCTTCTGGAGGGAGCCACACAACGAACGACAAATTGATCGACTCATGGAAATGTTTCCTTCAATTTGTACCATTTTATTTTATTTTTTTTGTGTCTAAGAGAGAATTTTCATCGTTTTTCATCAATAGTATAAACTAAAACCCATCTATTCGCAATAGTAAAATGATTATGTTCTTCAGTTGCATACATTTAGGCGTCAAAACGCATTCTAATCATCTCGTCAATCTGTTAATGACTAATGAAACTATTCTATCATTACAAAGAATATTGCAAAACGATCATTTTCTAGTTAGAACTCTGCTCTCCAATGTGGTTAAGATATCGCCATAAAGCGCCAATGTATTTCTTCGCTAATGCAGCAGCAAAAACCCATTAATTTAACCAACCGAGTAACGATCGTAAAAGTAAATGAAACATCATAAAAAGTGCAATAGGCACAACCCAATGCACAATGATCACCGGAACGAACCAAACAATTCTCCTGCAGAAGAAACAGCCCGTACTTTAACGTTGCGCTGATCGTTTCAGTAGATAAGGGTCATAACATTTCGAACACTCGCATCTCTTTCCCGACACCGATAGGACCGCGATCGGTCGATAAATCGAAAATGTTGGCTGCATGTCGAAAGCTGCAATGCAAACCTCCTCCCTCTCGGGAAATAGTGGTGGTGGTAGTGGTTTATGTCGCTTTACGTTACATTTTACTTCTTGGGCTGTTTATGAGGCTGTTTGGTGGCCGTCGCTATCCAATTCTAAACCGCATCCTTTGCGGCATTAAACGAACTCTCTGCCTGCCTATCGTTTGCGAGCGGGAAATCGATCCGTTGTTCACGCGGCATCGCTAGGCAATAGAATTTCCACTGAGGCGCGTTTTGCAATCCACGAAATGGATGGTCTGGACAAGATCTCGGGACTCGTAGACAGGCGCCAACCATTGGCTACAATGGAACAGTATATCTTGCTTTCACGGGAAGATAAATGTAAGACCGGTGCCTCCTTTCGAAGGCCTCTTTTCTCGTTGAAAGCGCTGTATTTAAATTGCGCTGTACAAGCAAACCTCACCTATTCCCCAGTCCCTGGAATATCCAATCAAAGTATTTGGGGAAGGAATTAATTTCCCGCTGCCCTATTAATTGGCTTCACCTGAGGGAAGATCAAATAATCCGTTTAAATTAAATATTTAATACCGCTTCACAGCAGTTGGAACGCAAAGTAGGGAAGACTCACGCCCGATTGTTTGGTGTAGGGTGAAAGGATTTCCATCGGCGTTGGTGGCATCGTCTATCGATCGGGAGCTGCCAATCAGGCAATGTCTATGCCTGGCCTCGTGCTGCACGGAAGGCAAAGGGCACACATTGCAGCAACTCTTGCATGTTGCCCTTCTAATGAAGGTGAAGGCAACGATTCATTCAATCACGATTCATTGGCTTTAATTCGTGCTACTAGGGCACCTCCAGGAAGAAGCGAAATCTTCTTCTGTCGAATTCAGGCTAGCTTTATGGAAACGTGTAGAGTTATTTTTAAGGTTCATGTACATATGCTCGACGTAGTATGTCGCATTGCAGCCTATTTAGTATTCTGCTCGGAACCGAGGAGTTTAATGTGCGACTATGTGAGGCAAAGTGGCGAAACTTATGGCAAGGTACATGTTTGAATTACTGTCAGCTTGTTTCAACTGAGCGACTTTAAAAAATGGAACAGTACAAAGTTTTATGTTTTCGCCCACAATTACACTCAACGCAGTCACTCGCCCGAAAAGGAACGTGAATCGTTACCTTCCCCGAAGGATCAAAGTTCGTCCTAACCGCAATGGCAAACCATCCAACGACCTTCTTTCAAGTGATGCTTACGGCTGTAAGGATATCTTCAAAAAAATGTTTTACCGCACTTTGTACAAGGAATGCCGCAAGAGAAATTGCAAAACAGATCACATTTCAAACGACTCCCTGTATTGGGTGGCACTCGCAAGAGAACTGGAGACACCAAAGGCTGCCTATATTGAAATAAATGTAGGTAACGATCCTTTCGTCTTTCTGTTGCTTCTTTTGCCCAACAAAACAAAAAAGAACAAATTTTCCAAAAAAAAAAAGGACCAACGGCAAACAAAACCGCGTGTTGTTTGGAAATGCTTTTTATATTGCTTTGCGATTTATTTTTCATGAGCTGCCGGAGCCTTTACGCGCGCAAGGACATCCTAATGCTACCACTCACGAGTTTTTGACACGCGAAGCAAACGTCCATGAACTCTGTATGTGTACTCCAGCTTTTTTTTCTCTATTTTGTTCAGTTGGGAAGGCTTCTAATGGCTTCGGCCTTATCGGGGGAGTGAAAAATGCCGAAGCAATACAACTTGCTGATATTAGCTATAGCTAGAAGGGAGTGTGTAGGTGGTATATTTATTTATTCAACGTGTTTTTATTCTTTCGGGGAGGAAACATCCATCCACGCAATAACATGCTGAGGGCGAATATTGAGCTACCTAGGGTCATGGAGCGCGTCAGCAGTTTTGACATTATTGACAGCCGTATGGTACTCGCTTTTCCGGTATATGTGTGGGGGTGGTTTATCGTTTCCATGTTTGGTGCGATAAAACGTAAGGTGATGTTCCGATAGCTATTAATTTCTAGGATTACCACACCTTTTGCTGGTAATGGTGTAAATATTCGATTACTGTTGCATCCTTTTCTTTGCTTTTTTTCTTCAATATTGGTGAGTTGTATGTTTTTTTTCAAACACTTCCGCAATGTGTTATTGATTAAATTTATTTTTAGCTATAGAAAATCTATTCCATTACCACCAAACAGTTGTGATTTCCTTTTTTTCAAAGAGATCCTTTCTCAACCCCCTTTAAGGAAACCCTGTTTACTTTGAGTTAAAGCAACAATGTCCACTAATACTTTAGGGCTTTAAAACAACGCAAAAGACCCCTCGTACAATTAAATTAATTTGTATAGACATAATACTTCCGCAACAAAAAACGACCCAATTATACCATGAAATTATGCACAACAAGCTTATCAGTGTCGTCCCATGCATAGTGCTCTGGATAGACATCAACAAATTCACTCAAACACTTGAACTCTAGCCCAACAACTCTCAACCCCGCAAAGAAAATGCACCCCCAATGAAATGAATTAATTATGGCGTATCACGACAAACAGCTTCTTAATTACGTTTGAATCCCATTTATTGGCCCTACACCAGTTCACAATCATTCGTTTGCGCAAATTTGCTTTTAATAACCGAGCTGACAGGGAGTTTTTGTGTTTGCCTAACCAAAACCGAAAACCCAATACGAAAAGATAGGCAACTACCCAAAACCGTCTTGATGAATCTGAATAGAACGTCCCTCGACCGCATGCTCCATCCATCTTACCCTCGGAGGAAAAATTAATAATGAAATAAAATATTCAACCATTTTTCATGCTTCAGCATCTAGTTTGGCTCTGTCTGGTAGTGGTGTGCTGCTTTCTTTCAAGGAAAGTGAATTCCAGAGATGTTACGCCGCCACTGGAAAGGCCACGAAATGCCAACTTTACTGACAGGCATTGCACAAATGCGATAAATCAATTAACCGTCCAACATTTGCTGGTGGGATTGCTTTTATTAGGTGCGTCATAAAGTTGCTTACACTAATATCAAAGGGAAATTGAAAGTTCTTTCGTGTTACGCAATTTCAACATTGAAAATTCAGCAGATGTCTAAAGATATCTAAAAGCTAATATTTGTTTCAATGATGTCTTATAACGCACAGGCCATTGGCAAGTTTTCAAAAATGTAAGGAAATATTGTGAGAATTTTATTTCGTCTTTTTTATGAACGATATTTCATTCCCCTTAATTATTGTTGGAAGTGGTTTAGGTAAGAAGAAGTGACTTTCTTAAATACCCAATATTTCCTACTAGCGTCTTCATCATGAATAGGACATATCTTCTGTGATGTTTCTTCATTCGTCATGTTTTGTTTTTTCATTATTAAATTTTTTCCACAACCTTCCAATTGTCCGGTTGCTATCCCAAAAGCTGCAAAGCGGATCCAGCAATACACGAGCAAACCAGTGGTGAAACAAAAAAAACAACGCAGAAAATGCGTACACCGGGATAGAAACGGGAACGAATTCCCTCCGCTGCTCGGTGGAAATTTAATTACGCTATATGAACTGCTTGTTGTCGTTGTTCGTGTTTTTTTTTTTAAGTTTCTTCTTCATGGAACCAGACACGGTCTGGTGAAGGCCGAGGCCGGTGATCCATTGACAACCGGTAGCAGAGCCGGCCGGAGTAGGCGCCCGATTCAGCCCGAAGGAAAGAAAGAAATGCCGTACGGGGCTTGGACTTAGGCGCAGGCCGCGCAGTCAATGGGTCGACCTACTTGATTTACACCAATTAACTTTCTCTTTTTCGCTGTTCCACCACGTGCGAGATGATGGTATTGCATCGCGAAAGTATCTTTCCTCCGCAGTTCCACAGTTCGTCAATAGCTTCATGTAAGATCACTCACCATTTGACCTGCCGAGCAAATATATGTATGAAAAAATAATACAATTGATGATCTTTAAGATCTTTTTGACCAAAGACCCATTCAAAAACAAAATCTTTATGATATGGACAATGGAAAGATATAATTTAATTATCACATTCTCATCAGGCACTTAAGAAGAGACACAGGCATGTGGGGATTTGGTTCCCAATATGGAAAACCGGATAAAGACACTGTTCCTTCCCTGGTTCCCCAACACTTTTCCATAGTATAACATTGAAAACCAACCCTTTTTGATGGTGCTATATCTATTATGTGTTTTTGGGGTTTTGAATTTCGACCTATACATCCGACCCTTCCGGGAGCTATACGAACAGTACGTGTCCCGCAGAGCTTTTCATCCGTTTAGCGTCAGTTAGCGACAGCACCTATTATGCTATCCATCGTTCACTAGCCGCACCAAAATGAGTGGCTTCTGGGTGGCTTTCCCAGCGAAGTTCTAATGGAACGTGTGTTCCAAAAAAGGGGTTGCATTCTCGCTCGGTACTACACCACAACAATGCCACATGCAACAATGCCTGCCCGGAACGCAGCGGGAGAGTTTTCCGGTCCGTTGGAATCTTTTGGCACCTACAAAAATGCCATTGTGTGCGTATTGAATTCACCTTTTTTCACAAAAACGGTGGGAAACTACGTGGATTATAAACTAGAGCAAATTTTTTTTTTGTGTCCGTATCATCGTCTTGTCAACCATGGTGCAATCCCTGGATTCATTCTTAACCTACGAAGAGCGTCTAGTTAATGGCGATGTCTCAATGTGATTGCTTATTCATCCTCCTTCTTGAATGGGGTTATTACCAATGTACTTTTCAATCTTTTAATCTACTCTTCGTTACTCTCTAAAGAGGTCACAGGTCGAGCTACTTTTTGAAGAGTTTTTATTTTAAGACAGACTTTCTTATCAGTGCCCAATAAAACGTAGCGCAGAGGTTAATGGGGACAGTTTAAGTACACAACAACCAAAATAATCAACTTTTAATTATGCAATCAGTGACATACTTTTTAATACATGTTGTTGCTTATCATTGGAGAATTTTTTTACCACAAAAATGCAAGAAGATTGTTAATAGTGACTCTTATATTGATGTCAACATCCTGTCCACAACTAACGAGTGTCATGTTTTCCTACTAGTTCGTCTTCGTCATTCACAAGAGGTAGAGGAAATTAATTTAAATATAAATTAATCGATACACGTATAACCCGACACCCGATAATGCCACTGGTAGGCTATCGTAAAGAAGCTTTTGTGGTTTGGCTGATCACAACTATCCGCTCCCAGCCCATCGTCAGTGTCTCGTCTATAATTATAATCTTAAATACCAACCATTCTGGCCGGTCGGTGGTATTTTTCATTACACCGCTTATCACACCAAGCTGGTCGGATTCATTCAACATAATACGAACATACTATTAGGGGCTCCTCACTAGACACGATAGTGTATCTTCTACTCGTGTATCCCCTGCACAGCAGGGTGACCCTTTTTCAATCCCACCAGAAAGGGGCATCGATTTATGGTCAAAGGTGGCTCCCGAGTCGGCAAACTTCCTCCCGCAGCACTGGGATACACCGAGAGATAGCGCGAAACGGGAAGTGCGCGCCACTGGAAATGGATGGAAGGTTCGGAATATCGGTACAGATGCGAAACGACCGATAGCACGAACGAAACCGGGCGTTGAAGCGTAGCGAACAATTCCCCGACCTCGGCAGGGCCCTGAAACATCACCTCCTGAACTCATAACATAAAGTAAATTCCCTACTCCACTAGGGGAGCCTGCTACATACCGTACCCGGCCCTATCACACACAATCAATCTCAAACGAGAATGCAAACAATCTCTACCACGGGTTTATAGAAAACTGCGATGGTAAGGAAGATGATTTGTAGAAGTAAAAATGGACGCTCCCTGAAATTTTGATCGCAATTTTTGTGGCCAAGATAAATGGATGCGATGAGCTAAGTACGCAAAGATGTAAATATTTGCCACCCCGAGTACTTGAGCTACTGAGGACAGTAAGGCAAACATTGGTTCTTTGCTGAGGTTACTTTCAAAAGATCCGATTTGAAGTATGTTGTACTAAAACGCACTCGTATTATTTCTTTTCCTTCCAGTTGATCCTATATTCTGAAGTGGACCCACTCGGGAAAAGGTAAATATGGACACACTGTAACTCACATTGTGCTGAGGTTTGTTAAAGACTATTCTTAATTCAGTTTTTGTATCTTCAACCACATACTGTTTATTTTAGATTTCTTCTTTCGGTTAAAATGTGCAACAGCTCCATCAGGAATAGGAACATCTGCACAATAAAATCTGACATTGACATACATGCAGCATGTGGCGGTTCATAATAAAACGAATCTACAGAATCACCAAACATCCCGTTGACCATCTGTTCTCTCCCAATTTGCTCGGCTATCGTTGGAACTTTTTGGCGTTGGTCGCTCGTTGTTGGAATACCGCGTCAAATAAATATGGCACGACTCTGGACGAAGACAGACTGCAGTGGGCTTGATTTGATAAAATCAGACACAAAAAATCAACCAAAATGTAGACCATTGGGCGGTTGGCACTGAACGGAGATGGCACAGAAAGACACAAAAGTAACGTTGCTGGTTGCCAGTGTACTTTGTTTGGTCTGTGTTCGGGGTATCTTTGAATCTCGGTGATCCGGTAAGTGTCCAGTAACAGTACGAGAGCCCCCACAATGGGACAATCTTGTCTGTACGGGTTTAGGATCTTATTGAAACGTTGACGGTTACTGATTACTGTTCCCGATAGTGAGGAGTAATTTTTAACCACCAGTTCCTCTATCGGGAAGAGATCTTTGAACCCCTTTGTGACATGAATAATGTCCAATCGATCGATCCAAATGTTGGTTTCATGGCAACTTAGTTGCTTTATTTGTCTGCCCATGCCAGCCGGTGCTAGGGATATATTTTATCATGATAAGCATAAACCAGTTGAGTCAGCACAAGTACAGCATAGGGGCTAACCGTACGCCACGCATTCGGAATCGAATTAAAGTTTTATGATTCAACAATTAAATCAATAGTCCAACCGGAACGAACGATGAAGCCTCTGTGTGGGTGCTAACATGGACGTTCTGTATTATGCAATGCCTTCCTCAGACTGGCAGTCTGGTCCCTGTAAATCTTCCCCCCTCTAAATACTCTGCCCACAGTCACTATGGTTGCTGTTGTATGCTACATAAATCATACATTTAATACCACCTTCACCACCAATCCGTTGTAGTCGACGTTGGTACCGACTGGCTGTTTTCTGTTGTGACGAAACTCCATCCAGAACGTAAGACATCCTCCGTTTATGTCTCAGTTTAAATTGCTGACCAAAGAAGACGTTTGCGTAACGGATGGTGTAGCAATGCTTCCCCTGTTGTCCGTGGTTTCTTGACCAGGATCTGTGGACAGGATTGTGGTTTACCCATGGCATACAGCATGTGTACACACAGTTGCAGTTTACCAGTGGCCGGGTGTTTGCATTCAGTATCCGTATGTCTCGATTCCCTCGATGGGACCGGAGCACTCACTCAGGCTTAACACTTTCGACTTTGATGACAAATAAATTCAACCTAAATTGAAGTCAATTGTTTATGTGCGCTTATGAAGTGTGTGCGCAAATACGCTCTTTATATACCCTGCCTTTCACCTCGAGTTGGCGCATTGTATCGAGTACACCGGACACTACCCGCGTGTAGTAGTGGTTTTGTTCCCCGGGTCCAGTTCTAAATTGTAGCTAGTGTCCTCAACTACCTCCCGAATGTGTTCTCCACTGCTGACACGTTCGTGGTCGCTCGTAACATTCAGCTTAGCAACTTGTCACCGAAGGCCGGAGCAGGTTCTGTGCTTGTCGTAACTGTTGTCCAGTTGGAATTGGCTGTTGTTCATTTACATTTGCATGCGAAGGATTTAATAGGGATTGGATACAGTACATTTACTCCCTACAAGATGGAGACTGGATTAGTTAGAGGATTAGAAACATTTCGGTAGTTCTTTCTTGTGTTGTTGGTTTTCGGGATTTTCAACAATGAAGACGACTTAGGATCTGTTGAAATAGCTCCGGGAAATGGTCTTTTAATTCTGTTCAACATCATGTCAACTCAGCCCCGTTCGAAATCAGTTGTTGTTCCTCATTTAGATTCTAATGATAAAGTTCTATGGCGATGTAACGAAGCGACTAATTTATTTTCATCAAACGATTTCCAAAGTTTTTTTGTTAAACAATAATTTGTCTCACTTCCAAATCGTTCACCAAACGCTGCCTGACAGTTGCCGGAAACTATACGCACGCAAGGGAACATTTAGCTCTTCCGAGTCAGCCCCGAACGCAATTGCTTGCGTTAATTTCCCACACGTTAGCCCAAATTTTGGCTGACCCAAGGTGGCTTGTGGTGGCGAAAATGAGAAAGAAATGGAAATAAATTACAATTCAATTAACGCCAATTGCTACGGTGGTGCTAACCTTCACTGCGAATAGCCCTTGCCCTCTGGAGGTCAGTGGAACTGTGTGGTACATTTATCAAACTGTCACCGACTTAAGTCCTCCCCTCGTGAGTAAACACTAAGGGTCAAAAGGTCTCCGAAAGCAACAGCGGAACCAGTACGCAAAGCAAAATTCGCTTGGGCTCTGTGCTTTTCAATCAGACCGTTGAAAGCTGCTGTCTAAAAAAGTGGACTGATAAGGTTTGTTTGTCAAAGAGCATAAATCCTGTTCCACCAGACGAGTAAGAAGCAAATCTGCACGCAACTAACTTGTCAATTTGTTCCTATTCAGTGAATGGCAAATTCACTCGCTTTTGATAAGGCTAAAACACGTTCCAAATAGTGCCAAAATACCTAAATCTAAGCGATAAAAAAATCAACGGAAAGTTGAACCGTAAACGATTCTTGATTCGATGCATCCGCTTTTCTATCCCGCACATTCTCGCCCACGGTTCAGGATTTAATGTAAATCCATTCTAATCCATCAAATCAATCACTGTCAATTCGGGTACTACTACTACTACCCAGAGGAAAAACCGGTTTCCATCCTCATCGCTAATCTGATCGGTCCCGCCCAGAACTTAACCTTTCGATGGCGATACATCGCTGGAGGACTGTGTTGTGTCAAACGCTTAGTTCCCGCGTAATTGTCTGTCCACTGTCAGACTTTTGGGACAGACTGCTGTTCGCTGCGCAAACTTTCAAGATGGACAGAAAGCTGGGAGAAACACAGCCGGGACGTACAGTTTTAGACCGTTAGCCGGAGATGGATACGAGCAGTCCAGACACACGAATATTAGCCACCGTCCATTAGTGAGTTCCAGCGCACAGAAAATGGGGGCTCTGCAACGAAAAATCTGGAGCACAAATCGTTAGTGCTGGAACGGTTGACGGCTGCGTTCCGGATAGTTAAGTGATTTGTGATGCTTTTTTATTGGAGGCATTCAGATCACTTGTACCCCAACCTGGCTGGCTTTCATTTCTCGTACATTCCCTTGCAGCACTCGTAATATCTTTTGTGTGCAATTCCACTATGGGCTCTTCGAAACATTAATAAGTTTTTTCGTCAGACCGGAAACTATTCCGACGTTGGGTTTTTAGTCTCCTTGTACCGATTGACCGGGCTTTCATACTGCGGGCTCTTCCTGTTTATGCTCGAGCATTCTTGCGTTCGCTCGTCATCATCTAAAAGGGACAGAGAAAAATTACATTAAAAAAAGAAAAGAATGAGAGAATAAAGCGAAACAGCCGTTGACTAATAACCACGACACTTTTCCTAACGGTTTTAATTTAGATTATCATTTCCTTTCCTCGCAGTGCTGCACGCGCTTGTTGACAAAGCGTTCGAGTCTGTTTTTCCCACAAACTATCTAAAGCCGGTTCGTCCAGAGCGAAAGGTTTCTTGTCCCTTTCCAACGTACGTTTTATCCTCCAGCTGGAGTTGAATTATTTCTTCGATTAGATCATCTCCCCATGACACCTGTCCGTAAATCCCTCCCGTATGGAAGGTGTCTAGATCGGTGTCTGCACTTTCCAAACGGAAGTGGTCGTACTGTGCGCGGCAACCGTTCTTCAACCGTGTTGTTTATCCGTCAAAATTGCGTCCACGGCGCGTGATCAAGTGTTAATTTATTCATGCAAGCAACACACTCGTGTGCGCTCACAAGCCTTCGTCCATGTCCAAGCATATGAAATGAGTTTTAATGCGATTGGTAAACACGGAATATCACTTTCCGATAGCTTAATGAGTGTGGTGCGGCTGGCATTACTAATCCTCGGTCCAGCGTGTCTTTATGTGCTGTTGTGGTACAAAGTTGATTCTTACATAGTAGTTAACTACTTCATTAAGGAAATATGTCCAGGGAAAGGTGTTCCGCTAGGAAAGTGTGGAGTGAGCGGTTATTTATCAAGCAATGGCCTTAATTAACGGTTCAGGTGTCAGAATAATGTTACCGGTGGTAATTAAGGTATGGTTCTAGTTTACGGAAAACGCTTACTGGTTACTAAAACACATTACGTTTGAAGAAAATTGAACGAAGAGTTTCCCTCAAAGCAAGTACCACACATCAAACCAACATCAGTAGCTCAGAAGGGATAACTCCTTAATTCCAATTGAATCCCAAACTTCGTTACATCTTAATTCCATTTAAATGAGGACCTGTGGATGATATCTTCATTATCAGCACCTACCTCTTCCAGAAGCTTAATTATTCATAGCTACTTTCCCATATACAAAACCGATTAAGATATGATGAAGTATAATTTGGGCACCCAACATCCTACCTTTTAAACCATGTTGACTAGCTCGTTTCGGATATGGTCCAGAACCCTCCGAAGTCATCAAATAATTCCTAAGAGAAAATTATGAGCAATTTATGCCGGTCCGTGTTGTTTCTGTCAACTATAAGCCCAATGTAAAGAGAAATGAATGAGAGATATACCGGAGGATAAGTGAGCAAGACAAACACCGAACCGAAAAAAGGGTTTACAAAACATTGGTTTCCTCCAAGTGACCACATTTCAACAAGGAAAGGGGTATCGTTTCCGGAGGAATAGGTCGTGACCCACTCACACCCTTTGAAGCCTCTTTTCGAACGTAGCCATCCACCAATATCGTTAACCCACACAGCAGTTCTAAAACACGATGATGTCAATGAAACCAGCACCATTTAAGGAAGTGGTAAGGCATCAATTTCGTGCGGAACCAAAAGCGCCCACGTGCAATAAAGACAGCCATGGCGTTGTACTAGGCCTTCTTCAGTTGTGGTGAATTCGAGCTGATTGTTTATTGACGTATTCAATTTAACGGTGCTCCACTCCACACTGGAGTTGTCATCCTAGACTTCAGAACGAACGAAGCTTCCGTCCACATTAGGCTGACGGCCCGGACGTCATGGTTGTAGCTGGAAGAATTTGAATATTAAATCACCATAGAACACACTGTTTAGTCAGTCCGTTCGACCCCTCACCAGATTCTAATCCAGTGTCTTTCACCCACACTTTGGTAAAGAGCAGATCGTTAAACGTGCCCGACAGTAGATTAGCTGGATTTTGGACGATAGCGAAAGTAGACCGCAATGTTCCTGTTGTTGCAGCATACATTAAGCCTCATATTATGGGGAGAAAGAATGCTATAAAAAGAATCAGACCAAAACTGTTTCCTGTTGTGCTGTCTTTTCGTCAGGTTGCTGACGTTTGTTGTGAGCAGGAATTGAGCTTTATTGCCGTCATTGATGCACCCTACCCAAACTCTCCATGCCGTACGCAAAAAAGACGTCTAAAAATGTGCTTGAATGTCATAAAAATCTAAACCAACATTCCGTGCCCCACGGAACACTTCGTTTGACGAGGAGAATGTTCTGCAGAATGTCAACAAAATGTAAACCCAATGACAGAACGTGAAAAAGCGTGGAATTATCCTCACCGTACGAAATTAAAACATTTCTCCTGTTTCTTCAAACACGATTCCTCTCCAATGGAGTGCTGTCGTGTTTATCTGTTTACACGTTGATCCCTTATCTAATTTTCGTTTATTATATGCAGGCTCTCCTCTCCCGTTTGTTCCCTCCAAAAGTCTGCGTGATGACGTCAAAATACCAATGGGTTGCGGTTTATTAGTCTACCACGAGCCTCACACTTTACCCAGAAAAGGTTGAAACGTTTTTTATGCCAGTTTTAACACAGGAAGTCGCAACAGTAAAGCTTATCCCATCTGTATCTCCCTGGAGTTAAAGTACACTTACCGGTTTTGCCAAAAATAAACCGGAGATTCTCACCAGCATCCCTTTTCGACGTGGTTACAAAATAAGGGTTCGCGTACGGAGGAGAGTTCAACATAGTTGCTTCCCATAAAAGGCAAACACAGCCACAGTTTTGCGACAGGGTGTGTGGAATTTGAAGAGGAATTTTGCTTCGAAAACGTTAGCGTTGCACGGAGTGACACCATGGAACGAACTTTGGTGTTTTCAAACAGTTTGAAGTGCGACGTCAGAACAACTGTTTCTTGCTCTTTGCGGCAACTGACCATCAATGTTTGCCGATAGGATGCATGGGATAAGCTCATGGGAATGGATCTAGAGCTCATGTTCATGCAGTGTGTATGTCCAACGCTCCAACGCTTTTGAATATTAATTTCTCACACCTCATTGGAAAACGGTCATCGTGAGGATTCTGTTCCCTCTCGGGTCTTTTATCTCTGTACCGTCATCAACAACGGTCTGCCTACAAACTAATCGTCCGTAAGCTTTTCTACCATGGAACAGATAGAACAGCACACAGTTTGTGTTTACGTAAACACAAAATCCGTTCCTAGTGGGTAAATATTATCATGGTCAATAGAAGTTGATAAATCAGACGATCAACAACTGCGATCACGGTTGTCTCTTGGCGGCCATTCTCACTCCCTTTCCAGACGTAGGATAAGGTGCGTGTATTATCATATCTCGATCGACTTCATTTTCTCACGATCTTTCCAGCATTCGTATTTGATGAAGGCATGGCGTAGAAATGTTGGAACCGAAATGCATTATGTCGGTTACGTATCGACAGTTTGCTTTGATTTGTAGTACTAGTGGATCGGACATTCTAGCGGCACGATCGATAGAACTGATCAGATGTCAATTTAAATTATCTATTTGCTTTTGATATGGAAAACAAACTATCGGATTTAAACCACATCTTATCAAACATAAGTAAACGTAAGATAACACAAACTCCGTTAAACATCATTTTCACCTTATTGCTTTTTGTAAAAAAAAAGTAATAACAAATGAGCCTCATCATTTTACGTCAAAAGTAACCTGTTCTGATCCAACTCTTTAAAATACACAAATTTCTCACTTATTGTATAAAGTACAATTGAAAGCGTCGTACAAGGTTTTAACGCCCCTAAAGCCATGAGTTATAAATCATTTAATCGCCCCAAGAAATGACAGCTCCCTTTATTAACAAAGTGGGTTAAACCTTTCCAAAAGTCACCGGAACACTTTCACGCGAAGCGCGTTAAGGCTAGCAAAGTATCAGAAATATATAAATACATAAATTAATGTCTGGAAGAGATGGAATGAGTGTGGCTAAAACTACGGATGTTACAATGTAGACAAGAAGGAGCGTCTTGTAGTGCAGTTCTCCGCTCGGCAAACATAATGTGGCTTTCAAAACCCAACATTCATCGCGTGGGTGGAAGGCATAAATTAAGCTGCGTTGTTTTTTTAACCTTCTTCTTATTGTAGAGCGTGCAAAACATGCTGTACCGTACCGGTGGGTAAAAGGGATACATAAATTTCTTATCCTTCCGTTCGGAAATAAATAATCCTTTTTTTGATGTCATATCTTACAGATGGATTCAGTTTTATGACTATAACTGGATAAAGGTTCTTTATTGAAATTATTTTCTGATCCCTTTTGCTGTGAAGCCCATTGCCTCGGATCCTCTCCATAGCTAATGGTATCCTTTAGATACTCTTTTTTGCTTTGGTTATTTTTATCGGAATCATCAGTAAACTCACCATGTGCCTGTGCTCACATCCTATCTACTAAAAGGTCTCCAGCTATCCAGAGCTGGCTAGTTGGCAAGCTGGTTTCCGCTGACGTCAGTGACCCATTATAGCCTCCATTGAACGACCTTGTGCGACTAGCGGTAGCGTTCGGCAGGAAGTCCCGATAAACCTTTGCCACCTCGATGGCGCCAGCCAGGCTTGTGTGTACATAAATAAACCAGCCCAACCACGCCATGTAGCGCTGTCAATGGCATGCACAACGCAATCATGCATTTTCTGCCGGTAATGCTCGCTAACAGCAATGACCAACAACTTCACTCTCTGTAATGCGCTATTGTAATGCATCAGCATGATGCAACTGCAAAACACACTGCAGCGTTGTCGAAGTTGAGTTGCTGAAATTGAGGTTAGGCTAATAATGGATGGACATCACTATGCCGTACATATTTTCTCAGTGGTGTAAATGGGCAAAAACTTCATTTTCTCCCTGCGGAATACATTTATCAGATATTTTAAGATGCACTTTAAATGTGACCGCTCTCTGCTCACCATCGCGCGGCTAAATGTCATCAAGAATTCTTTGGGTCGTAAATTAATTGAATAGCACCAGGGCAGGACTCCACCAGCCATCGTCTACCTTTTTGCAGTACGAAGTTGGGCGGCAGAAGAAAACAGAAGGTTTGAACTTATCATTCAACTTCGTTACTTGCTGTACACTCATGCTTCTCCTGCAGGCAGATCTAATTAATGCAAGAATTTATTAGTTCACTGCCCGTCCACTGGTCCGTGGTGGTGATGGTGGAACGCAACCTTGATACGCCATCATTTGCCTGTAATTGCAGCGCAACTGCAAATCGCTACTTATCACACTCAAGCGGAATAGCGAAAGGGGAACCTCCTTCGCTCTGGACATTCGAGGAATGTTTTGCAAGTAGCACCGTCAGACGCGCCCCGTATGCTCAATGACACACTGGCTGGCTGGCCATTAACGGAAGGAGTAGCAGTGGCCTCCGTGAGGAAATAATTCCACTTAACCTCAACCGCATCCAAGCACCAGACCGGGCGGGATAAGTTAAAACGTAATTTTATCACATCATCTATCGATAAACGGATCACTCGGAAATTGCAAAGAATGAGGACAACCCATGGAAGCAGTGCAAATTACTCTAAAGCGACGATTATTATGAGACTAGCACAATCTACGGGGGGAGTGTTCTGCACATTCGCGATTTAGAGCAAGCAGATGCGGCTGCGACCACGAAACGGATAAGAAATGTGGCTAGCCAACTGACCTCGACCAAATTAAGGTCTATTCGCTTGCAACTAGTTTTGAGTTGCTCTGTTTTTTGTGCCATCTCCAGCAGTGTGGTGATGTCATAGCACCGAGCAAAACGCACTCAAACTCGAACTGGTTTATAGTCCCCATCCCCACAGTCCCGGCAACCACTCCATTATGCATGTTGGGGCCTTCTTTTTTCCCACCTTTCAATCTCTAGTTCGGAATAATTCTTATGCACTTCTCATCTTGCCCGAGTTGTCGCTCCAAAGGGCCGCAAAACGATCTGGGACAATATTGGTGCGGCATTTCAATTAATTCAAATGACCGAACCTTCGCAACACCCCGGTCGTATCGAAAAGCAGACGTCATGCAGTATGAAAGAAACATGACGTCCACATGGAGTGGTAGAGGCCCGTTGTATGTTGAACAGCCCAGAAACGGGGCTTATTTCCGGAGCATCGGTGTCGACTTCCAGGCGTCGCCGTGAGGTCACACCCAACCTCATCTTCCTTCCTTGGATGTCGACTTCCGGGAGCGGAAAGCTATCCCTATCGTAGCCACAGCATACGGTTGCATGCATGACCTCAGCCGGGAATGCATTTCATTTGATTTGTCACCGTTACCGACCGGCGACCCTACTGTGAAGAATTCCACTCTGCATTAAAATGAATCCATACCAATTTGGATCGATGGCTCATTAGCATGCTGCTGCAGCAAATGGGAGGTTTGACGCTCTTCGAACATCTGTTACCGGTGGTTTAGGTATCGATTAGAATGCCGCTTGATATTCATCCGTGATAAGCCTCAGAGAATTCCCATTCCCATGTTTATTTTCCGCTTTTATCCCTCTCCGTAATGCGAGGTCGTTCCGAACCGTACAATCGGCGATCTTAATTACAATAAACAAACATGGCAACCTGGCACAAGGCAACAGTTGCAACCTGCCCCGGTAGAGGACCATGCGAAACAGATGCGATTCTGATGCCATTTCCTCATAGCGCTTTGCGTGCAATTCTATTAAGCAAATAGTTGCTAAGCGTTTCAATAGAGATCCATTTGCATACCTTTTCCGAGTACATGCTACCATAAGGGGTCTGATACCTTGGAGGTACCTAGAATTACGCACCGTTCGTGAACTTCCCGCTCAGCTTACGGCGCAGAGCAATGAGTGATTTATTGCCCTATAATTCACATTTTCAACACTACAGCCCAGCGGGTGGTGCTGGTTTGAACGTCTGAATCTTCGACTTCCTGCGCACGATTGGGTGCCCGGGTTTTCTCCACCGCTTTGGTCAATCAAGTCGAAACCGAAAGGAAATTGCTTCATATTGCCTTTTACCGGTCGGAAAATCCGTTGAACCTGAACCAATCTCTGCTGTGCTGTGTGTGGTTTCTTTTCCGCGAGAACTACGATGTTCTTGTGGAGCTCAGAGTTCTGAACGATCGTATAGGAACCACCTGTAGCTTTCGCGGTCTAGCGTCGGAACCTACCAGTTAGGAACCGGTGGTAGCTTGTGTAGCTGGTTGTGTTGAGGGAAGGGAGCTCGGTAATTACTACTCATACGAACTCCGAACAACTAATGATCAATCTCTCCATCTCATTCCTCTCCATTTTTCGCTCGTTTCAGAATACCAGCCGACGCCGTTCTGTATGCGGTAATCCAATCCGACGATCAACTGCAGGGTTGTTTCACGGTGCGTACTTCAGTCGTGCGTGGATTTCAATTCGTAACGGTCGACTCGCCGGTGTGTAAACGAAATAGTGCGAGTTTTTGCCCACAGGCGCGTTCGTGACGAGTTCTAACAAGCATCAAGTAAAAATATTGTGCGTGTGAAAGTAATGTGTTTGTGTTCTCGAAAGTTAATAACCACCCATTGAAGTTGGCTGACAAGAGTGTGTAGTGGAAAAAGAGCAATTCTAAGGCAGACAGGTGCCCTTTTAACGAGCCGGGTTTAACACGCACCCCAAACACCAAAACACGTGTGAGTGTGTCTTACGGTTTGAGGAAACCCGAAAACAAAAAGGCAGCATTATTGTAACCGTCGGCATCTTGCTGGCGGCAGTTGTGTTACGCATCAACGCCCGTACCGAGGCGCACCGCACAGCACCCGGCGTCTAATGACGCGTCGGTCTCGCGCAACAAGCGGAACGCGATCAAACTGAAGTGAGTATCGTCATAAATGGGACTTTGGCGTAGCTTTAATTTATTCGTCGTCACCATCAGCACCGACACGACACGCGTGGCACTACCCTTCGACTGTTGGCGAGAAACAATTACGAGATTGTTTTAGAATGCAGTTGACAATTCCATAACGAACGTTTAAAAATCGCTTCAAAACCAGTCGGTAAACTATATCTCCACATTTATCCGAGTGCAGCCATAATGAGGAGCATCCGCCTAGAATCCTGGCTAGGGGGAGAAAAAAAGCAGACGCAGCTGTGAAGGAAAGATTTAACATTATCCTATCGGATGGCTTTTTTTTGTCTATTCTTTCCCGCTGACTGTTCTCCAGTTGAAAACCGTTTCGTAGCATGCAACGTACTACTTGTGAAAGTTGTACGGTACTTTATGCTCACAGTCCTCGACCTCTCCCTAAACGCTCTTTTAATAATGATAAAACGTTACGATAAGTGGAAGCCACCTTTCAGACTTGCCCATGCTTTCCTTTATCCATGGCGTTTGGTGCAACTTTCTAGACGGTTACGGCGACGACTCACGAAGCCATCCAACGGCTAGAGATCCTAGACGAGTGAACGGTTCCTATTGTGCATGTCACTCTCTTCAGTCCCCAGTCTTTCCACAACCTTCGTTACCTTAATCTCCTTAGCTGGTAGAGTTAATCACAGTTCTCTCGGTTTGCTATCCGATCCGATCCACACGACGACTCAACAATCTGGCATGACGAAGTTTTCCATCAAAATTGATTTATACTTGTTACGTTATGTACAGACACTAGAACTTTCCGACGAATCCCACCGGATCCAACGGAGGATCCTTTCTAACCTCGCTCAATTAACGACACCCGAGTGATCCGGGACACCGGAAATTTCCTTTGCTACAAATGAGCGGGATGAACCAATTTAAATTCGATTCCAGCAGAATAAATCACTTACAAAACCGGGAGCGGCATCTAAAACTCGTTCTCAAAGCCGAAAATAAACTCAAAAAACCACAGATTTGACCGTACAGCCATGGGCGCTGAGGTACAGAGGAAACGGAAATCGTATGCATCCGCTGCCATCCGGGAGGCTTTCAGCTGACTGTTACGAGACGAGGTGTAAGTTGATTAGAAACTTTTGCTTGTTTGGTGATTGCTTGCGGGATACTGCTTCGGGAAAGCAAACGAGTCCAAGGTCAATA
Organism: Anopheles minimus; assembly: GCA_000349025.1. Classification (NCBI taxonomy): domain Eukaryota; kingdom Metazoa; phylum Arthropoda; class Insecta; order Diptera; family Culicidae; genus Anopheles; species Anopheles minimus. The sequence goes on along the minus strand of KB663943.1, from coordinate 9,315,119 downwards.
GAATTAAGGGCTTGATGGATGGATGGCTATGGGAGTTTTTAGACATACTTTTAGACATACCATACTGGAACATGATATTCCTTTAAAGGGCGAAATATGGTTTTGGTTGTCACATGTTTCGAGGAACACGTGTAGTTACAGAGGTTTAAGTCCCGATTTGTTTGCCTGTAACAGATGGCGTAGAACAAGGGGCAAGTGATTCCAGGCAGGGAACTAATCCGATTTCTCCCAATGTCTAATTGCCACAATCTTGATTCTTCCGGCATTCATCTTACCAAGAATCATTTCCCTTGGACGTCAACTGGAGATGTCTTAGAAAATCCGTCCTTGAATGGATCATTAATAACGAGCCAAGTGAGCGTAGGGATCCCTGTGTTCTCGGTCTTCCGTTGCCGTCTTCTTGTTTGATGCGCGTTACACAATGCTTGATTGCCTCAATTTGCTAACGGGAATGATAGCAATCCATTATTATGACGGCGCGCGCACGAGCACCACTGCTGCTCATGGCGGTAAAACATAAAAGATAAAATAAAAGAATTTATTAAATGATCAGTACCTCGCTGATTGCTTTCCCAACAATGGGTGACATCGAGTTGACCACAGCGACACAGAGGTACAACAAGAACACCCCAAAAACAAAAGCGTCAACAGCACGATTAACCCTTTCGATGTATTTCCATTTTACTGGGTAAATTTTAAAGCGCCCTTTCCACAAGTTACACTGGAAACCAATGAAAAACATACTGAAAAAATCAACAGATGTTCATCAGTAAAGGATTGTTGGGGTGCATGGCTGATTCCACTTGAAATGTCAACCGATGGAATTATGAGCCAGGAAAATGGTGGCAAAGATTTACGGTCCTTGGTCACGACCAGACGGACTGAGCTGTCTGGCCGCTCTGTTGATTGGTGGGCGTGTGGTCAGGATTGCTTGTCAAGCATTGCTGAAATCGTCATGCCGTGTTACAACCATATTTCAAGCGAGATTTTTTTGTTGTTGAAAATCCCTGCATAATTGCATGCAATGGCATTAACGCACGGTGGAACGAGATTTGATAGTCGCTTTGGTTATTAATAGACTTATCAATCAAATGCTTTTGATGCTTTGTTTACAGATTGGACGGATTGTTCGAAAGTCGGATTCTACAGGGGTTATAATCCTTCCGAGCATTTACTGACCAATCAAAATTCCATTTCAACTTTATAGGATGGAAACTAGATACTCCGAGCATTGAAAAGCCCTCACAGTCAGAACATTTCAACACTTTATCGGGTATAACAGACACTTGATGTACGCACGGGACTGATGTAACTCTACCGTCTAGAGCATCTCCATCATATCGTTTAACGAACGTTTGAAGCAAACGGGAACAAAGACTGAGAATGAAATATGACCGGGTGTTGCTTTCAAAAACTCCTCCAAAACAACACAAAAAAACCCTCAAAACTCTGCTGCTGTATCTGCTTATTCATTTCTATTTGCTTTCTCCCGAGAATAACGCCTAAATCACCTAAACACGAAACGCGTGACCGAGACGAATCGCCCGGGCTCTTTCTCCAGTTACAGCAGCTGCTGGCCATCGTCTGCCGGTGAACGTTAATGTGTTTCTTATGCATACGAACCACACGCCATTGGAGGGGACGTAACCGTTCGAACAAACGGATGCATTTTGTGTGCAAACTGTGTTTGTTTTTGCACTTAGCCATGCGTCTACCAGCTTAACACCGGCATAGCGCATGGTAGTAAAAATTAATTTTCAAATTTCAATTACAACTTCAAACATTATGTTTCGTGTGCCTTCCCTCACAACACTCTAAGCTTCGGCGGACGTACACAGCAGGAGTAGTGGCTCATTTCCTTCGTGTTTACTTTTCACACTATCCACAAGCTCAATAGGTGGATTACATTTCCTTCACAGTCGGCAAACCCTGCAGCGGAAACATGAACCTCTAACCCATTACGTCCCAAAACAGATATGGCGGTCGGTTCGATACAAAGACCCGCGGCATTAACATTAACCCCGGTCAGCCCGGACGGTGTCCGACATTTTACTCCAATCGGAAAATAAAACCCTCCGTTCTTCTGATATGAAATTTGATTCCTTCACTCGAACGGCCCGGGTTTGCAGCAGGGGAAACACCATACCGTCCCATGGCCCGAGGGCGAAGCTTAATTGCGTCCTCCATCCAGACCTACCGTACTCTTTCACCGCGCAGAAGTAGCCGTAGGGTAAATGGAGAAAATTAAATAGTTCCTGACTGGTTGGAATCGTTGCAACTGACCATAGCCCGACGTCAGTGGTGTGGCACGCGTACATTCTTCGGATTAATGGCCACGTTTCTGGCTGGATTCATATAGCATTCCCCCATGCTTTACCGTGGTTTGAGACCGCCCGGTGCAAGTACGACCGGAACTTCCGTCCAAAATATTGTTCCCGCTACGCTGGTCCAAGGACGCATTAGTAGATTTCGTTTGATTTATTCCCCCGCATTCGACCATTCCCAGGCCCAAAGGAAAACGAGGAGTCATTCCAGTTAGAATTCGGATTGGAACGGTGCTGGGATTTTTGGACAGTTCCGGCTCGAGGGACCAACTAATTCAATTAGACAAGTTAGAACTAAATTGGGCACGTTGCGTCGAGTGAGTTAAATAACATGCTAGTACCACCACAGTCCTGACCTTTGTCCACTGTTTTTCAACCCTGAACAACCCTAGGTAGGAAAAACGAAACAGGAAGAATGAACGCTAACGCGCCAGGGGGTGTGAAAATGATGAGCAGCAACGGCTCAAGCAGGGTGCCGAATTTTATTGCATTAGATTTCATAATGAAGCATGTCCTGGTAGCCGTCGTACCCGCTGTCCAGATGTTCGCGAGGGCATCCCACAACGAAATGAATTTACTGCACTGGCAACATATGTGTTTTCACCTCATTTGTGGACAATAAATAATGCCACCTAATTGTTTGGACCAACTGCTTCTAAGCGTGTTCATTCTGTTTTGATAGATCAAGTATAGAAGCTGGACAGTGATGGGACAATGAGCTTCCCTAACACGTGTATCGGATTAACCTCAAATTATGTATATCTTCTGTTCGACCTTTTCTAACCCACTGGAGATGTCCAGTTTGGTAGATCTCGTTTACCATAAATACAACACGGAACATATCTCAAGAATATTAATATGCCATCGTTCCCGACAGAGCATCCCATATGACCTACTATCGTGGGGTGCGAGAGACAACTTCCTACCCAAAAAAAAAAATCCTCCGATTCATCATAATCGAGAAAAAGAAAAAAATATGGACCACAAATCATTCCCTGTACATATCTCCACATCATGACGTTTATATGCGCATGGTTTCGATCCAACCCCCATCGAACACGGAACCCTTCAGACGAAGCACGCATCATTAGCATATCAATTTGTTGAACAAGGGATTTTATCTGCAACGCACATTTCTCTTTCAACCTGAGATTTATGACGCCTTCGGAACTTCGGCAGCAGTTGGGCAGTCCTTTTTCTTGCGGCGTGTGTTCCAACGAATCCATCAAAAATACCGTTCATCGACAACCGAATCGATCTGCAGACCTGCAAACGCATGGCTCTTTTGCTTGTCGCACTCTTCTTAAACGCTTCGCCATAAATGGCGCCGATAATCGAGAAGAAAACTTGCTCCTCCACCCCTGTCTAGACGATTGTTTTCGTAAAAGATATTAAAAGCATTTGAAGGAGAAATTCGGACATCTCGCTACCACATAGCCCTCCTACTAGTATCGCTTCCGGCTACAGATCTCATCGACGATCTCCTCAATCCAATGCATCCGGCTTTTACGAAGTTGCCGCCGAACCTTCCGTTGCCCTTTGACGCTACGAAACTGTTCCTCGGCAATGTCCGAATATGGTCGGATGCTTGCGTTGTACGGCACGTAATCCATCGGCTCTGGTTGGGACGCTGGATCAAACAGGAGATCACGCATCGTAACCTTAGATTTGCGAGTGGCCGATGGCGGAATGGAATGAATAATCTTTTCTGGATGAGCAAGTTGAAGTTCCTTTGGAGTGGTTTCTCTTCGGAACTCTTGTGATTTGCCATCCCGAAGTGCTCCCTGGACGTAAAGTCGAATTGGGCTCTCTTCACATGTCTGCACTAGCACCGGAATACGAGGCACAGTGACTTTGGGTAACTTCAACTTTTCAATCTTGGTACTGTGAGCTATCCAGTGGCCCCATTCCTCCCGAGTCATACAGGTGTGATAAACCAATGGTTCATTTCGTTTGTTTTGTTCATTCTCCTCTCGCTCCTTTTCGTCTTCCGAGTCGTCAGGATGTACACCGAATTCCTCCGTACGGTATCGTTTCACCTCGAGCTTCGCTTCGGGCAGTTCCTTCGGGGTGTTTGCTTTGCGAAAGTAATCCTCCACAAGCAACGCCTCATCGCGGAGCTTTCGTCTATCCTCCATAATTTGAGCCTTATACGCTGCAAACTGTTTCACGGATGTCGGATACCTACGAACCGTACGGGATTGAAGTTGGTTTATTTCTTCCAATCGATTTCTCAGCGCCTGTCGGAAGAGAGCTTTAGCTTCATTCCTGATATCAGGCTCTGGGTATTCCGCTTCGTACTTCTCCGCATCGAATGGTGCAGGAGGTTTCTGGCGTTCACGTTCAGCGTCCTCAAGTTGCTTTCTTACACGGTCAAACTTTTGCAGGTATCGAGATCTTATTCGTTGCAAGAATTCATCCTGCGCTTCAATGACAGGAGCTTTATCATCTCTGTGCATTATTGTAGGTGGTTGATAAGACTCGACCGAGCTGGCGCGAATTTGGTGTGATGGCTTTCCGAGAATCTCGCTTTCCACACATAAATCTTCCCCTTCCAGCAAAACATCCGGCAAGTCGTCCAGTACTTCTTCACTATCATCGGATTCTTCAGTTGGATCTTCTTTTTCCGAAGTCGGTTCACGGTTGAAGTACTCTTGGAACAATTCACTTCTAAGCAATGTTCGCCTGGCACGGAAAAACGACTTGCAACAATCTCTGGAAACAATCCTTCCGTCAGCAACTTTCTCAACGTCTCGCCGTTCCTCCTCCACAACACATTCCCGCGAACTCACATTATCCGCCACAATAACATCCTCAACACAATCCACAAGTGCTCGCGGTTCTTCCGCCGGACAAACACTCTTGACGTTGCGCTTGTGAAACACTTCCTCAATAGGCGTCCGTCTAGCGAATGGGTTCGGGACCGTACATTTTCGAGGTTTCACGTTGAGCCCTTGGATGTTCGATAGATGACCGGGAAGATCTCGGAAAGGGCGTTCGTAGTTTTTCCTTTCATACGGTCGGCGAACGTCAAACTGTTCCTTATCCCATTTCAGCTTCGGAACTGTTGCTGGAAGTGTTGGAATATCTTCATTTGGGACTGGTCGTTCCGAATCGATCGAATGTATTCCGTCATCATTCAGATCGGTGCTATAGGATCGGAAATTTGTTGGGTACGAATCGGTCGACACTACACTCGTTGGTGATGATGATGCCATCGTCTACGCCTACTTGAAACAGCCAACTTCCAACAATAGTTTAACCTTGCTTTTGATGGCCTTCTATGCAGAAATGAAAACTATTTTGCTTTCCCTCCTATTTCACTGTACGTTCATTTGCACACCGCTCATTCATAAAGTGTAGAATCAAGCCTCTTCTTCTTGTGCGTCCAGCAAATGCCGGTTACCCATTTGAAAAAAAAAACTGTTGAATGTTTAATGAGCGTCACAATATGACATAAATTATTCTTCCAACTAAAGATGTACAGACGCGCGACCAAAACCATCAACCAATGGGATGCTTTGTTGTATGTCATGTGTAACGCGTCCCGCACACCCGTTCCAACCACAAAGCTCACCTAGCTGTCGGTATATCTATTCTTCAATGCCACGAACCGACATTAGGTCACACAGGTGGTATGAAGCGACAAATTATGCACGGCAATGTGCCAGTTCTTCCTGTCCTTTCTATTACAAACTCACACGTTTTACCGGCAGTTCTTTTGCGATTGCGAGATACATACAGCACACCTCACTGTGACACATGATCCGGAATTAACCGGTAGCTTAACGAGTAATCGTACCCCTTGGACATTGGGCATGCTTGTGCAAAAGGCTTCCGATACAATCTTGTGATGAGCATAATACCTACCATCGGTCTCCCTTGGCAATATGTGAAGGGTGTCAACCAAAGTATCCTCATGGGTGATGCCGTCAATGCAACCGGAGAATGTCAAAACTCCATCGTTTCGAAAAGATTCCTCCACTAGAATGTCTATCGGGACGGCAGCAGAGCAGTGATATTCAAAGTGCTCAGTTATGGTGCTTATTAATTAAGACCATAGTCAGACCATGTGTCGCAAAAAAGGCAAACCATCACCCAGAACCACAACCAGAGAGTCTGTGACATATGAGCTACGCCGAGGGCAGCTTTCGAAATGTCGAAAAGCGTAGATGGACTGAGTGGATATAGATCCGCACAATATTTTACCAATGGAAGAGAAGTAGAAAGATGTAGGAACGAGAACGGTATAACAGCATGCCGCAGACAATATGGGACCAGAAATATGCAAAACTGTCATCCACATTCGGAATGTTTTTTTGCGAGACTCTGTGGAAGAGGACAACAGTTTTTTTTCACCTGTCGAGGCCGTGACGCTTTTTGTTGCGCTTCAAACGACGAACCCATTTCGTTCCAGACATGCAAAAACCGCATACGACCACTACGCACCGGGAATGTGACACAAGAGCGACAGCTTTACTCGACGTACGTTATTGGATTGAAATTTCGGATTGACTGCATATCCTTCTCCCACCAACAAAAACATGACACAGCCGCTCCACGAATGTCCTGATCTCATGCGGGAATTTCGACCACGTTGTTACTGCTGGTCGATTGGAACGAGTACTTAACATCGTTTGCTTGCAAGTGCTCCTGTTTTTTTTTATAGCTCTGCCTGCAACCGTTGGCTCAGTACCGTCATTTTTGGAGCGTGCACTTTTATACAAGCGAGGCGTGCAACGAATCTTAATCGTGAGTTCCAAACAACCATTGCAACGAGAGGACTACTGTGAGTGCGATCCCCGCATTCGGATGGTACTTAAATTCGTTGATGCGTTCATTTTTCGGCGGTTTCACCATTTCGGGCGTAGGAGTTGCTATCTTGCTTCTGGTGAAATCAGGTTTATTCCCTGTGTTGGACCATTATCCTCCTTAAATTGTGCAACTGAGAAGTGAAACAGTGCGCCCGGTTAACATATCCGGCGATATATCTTGATTAACGTTACGAGCGGAACATATTATGACGCTGATCAAAGTTCAGGTTTTACAGGTTCTTCTTGCTTTTTGGGGTGAGGCAGGCAAGCATTTGGTCTAGATCTTCTTATCTCCCAAAAGAAGCAAATATTGTCAACCGAAACCGAATGTTGTGCAGAAAATCTTCGTAATCGCTATAAACTAACCATACGTCCTAAATGCCTTAATTTGTACATATTAATGTGGACACTGTTTATGATTCCAAACGACTCTTGGTGTTGTTCAAATTCCTACAAGACCTGTTTGTCAGGAATAAGCTTATGGTCACCAATCGTCCACTTTCAGCTGGTCCTCCAATCCGATAGGAATTATATATGCAAATGCTACACCAGTCCAAAGACATCTTATGTTTCTCGTTTATTTTTGTTCGCAATTTTTTACAGTTTCTTAACTCGTAAACATGGATCATTCCTTCCTACCAGTTCTATCAAGCTCCAATGGAATGGAGCATGTCAGGGACACTGACGTTTGGAAGAAGAAAACAAATTTAATATAAAAGTGACCCTGGTTGGAAATTGAATTCTGTTTGCAGCTTAACCCGTGGTATCAATGACGTAAGATCGTTCGCTGCATACGAGATTGATGGCGCCACTGGCAACACATCAGCTCAGACGCACGTGCACCAAGGAATCTGGGTGCTACCAACAAGCGTCTCCAAACGGGGTGATGTCAGACGTACGACTCGACCATAGCCATGTTGACGACATGTCGAACCGCTTAAGCTCATCAGAATTCGTATTGAATGTTATCCAAATTTTGTATTACATCTTATCCATTATTCTTTGTCCTGCTCTGTTCAAGAATAACAAATCCAAAGCAACTCTACGAGACCTAGACCGTATTCTGAAGAAGGTCTAGTCGTCGTCAGAATCGTGCCCTTGAAAAGAGATGCCGGTTACACTTCTTAATGAACTTTCCCTTTTGCTTGGATAGTATCATCAATTCCTACGACACGTGTTGTATCCCTTCTGCCGACATTCAGCGTTTTCAGGCTCAGAGATGGAGTAGTCGCACACCTGAGGAGTAAATTCAATTCCGGCAGGATAATCATCGCTCGGCGTGCTGGCGTGGTACGTGTCCTTCCTTTTCCAAATTGTCATCAGCGGGGTGTTCAAATATTTGACGCCTTCGTCTCGGCAAACTTCCGACCAAAGAAATGTTCCGCCGTCGTCTACACTAGTAACCGTCTTTCTCGTGGTCGTTTTTTTTAAAGCACGTAAAATTCTCGGAACCCTTTTTTCTTCGGCAAATTCTTTTCCTTTTTTGGGGGTGGTTTCGGGTGATGACAACCAGAATCGAACAACTTGCAACAACAGTTTGAAAGAACTTTTTCCTCAAGCTATTCATCATGGTGACTTTGTAGCGTAAACTTTTCAACTAATGGAATTAAAAGAAATGGAAAACAATTTGGATTCGAGTTATTATTTCCGCTGTAGCTCTATAAACAAATTGAAGCATTGAAACATCACAAAAAAGGTTTTTGTATAATTGAACATAAATAGAAACAAAAAAAATCATGTTCAAATGCTTTACATCATGAATCGAATGAACAAAACACTTTCCCTTTGATAAAACACACATCTTTTCATATGCTTTTTACCGATTCGTTTATAGTTTACAACGTTCTCAGGAATAATGTCTCACTCTGCTCGCTGGTGCTGTTTTCCCGGTTGGCATTTACCAAACCCTTGCTCGATATTTATCGTTTGCTTTTTTATCAGATTTCTTCCGCGCCATGGTTTACACACAACCGTACAGCCCGTTGTGGAGTAATAGAAATCCTTGAAGCCCTTTTTTCCGGTATGTCTCATCAGTTCTTGTTGTCAGACGAGTGAAAAATGAGCTTTCATTGGAGACGGTTTTTGAGTTTATCGTTTTCCGTTGTGCTTGCCGTCGGAATTGGGTAGTGAGATGGAGGCGTACTTATTTTGTGTCACTTTCCCGGGGTGATTCATTGATTTTCGCTCACGACGTTTTGCCTCTGCAACCAGGAAGGTCGTATCGCTTTACAAGCTACAAAAGAAATCGTTACAAAAAACGACCAAACAACGAATACGTTACACAATAAGGCAAACGAATCTGTTTTTCTTCATCCTGGCATAATTTCACAATTGAGGGCGGATATGTTGAAGTAAGTGGTTTTTAATATTTCTCTCCCTTCTGCTACATTCCATCGCTTACAGTTGTAGTGATCCCTTCTTAAAGTGAATAAATTGTGCTATACATGAAATAAAACTCAATTTTATTTTTTGTAACACATTTTGAAATTGGTCTTTAACCTCCAAAAGCATAATATCTCTCGGCGTCTTATCGTTCCGTTGTTTGTTGTGTGATTTTGAAACATTTCCCTCCAAACAATAATGTAAACGACGATGGCAAGAGCTTATCTCACGTTAGACTGTTTGTCAACATAAACTTTATTAAGTAAACCGACCGGTATTCATCAGCGTCTCTTTCTGCTGTACTTTTTTCTACTTTTAAGAAAAAAATGCAACGAGATGGAAACATTGCCACACATTCCACATGGCTGCTGGTATCTTTATGGAGGCAGAACTCGAAGTTCCCGAGGTGCAAACAGCGCTCGTCAAGCAAACAGAACGCTTCTTGTTGCACCGGACAAACATCCCAACCCCAAACTGTAGGCACGCCAACACTGGGATGGATACGTTGGAGAAAAAAAAACTCTCCACATTCCAGCATATTGTGTCGACGGAAAGTGCCAGCGCAAGATAAAAGAAGCGCAAGACAAACACATTCCCAGATGCAGATCCTGCCCTGCGTTGAATTGCAATAAAACTGGGACGCTTTGGAAGACGCATTTCTCTTCCTTCGTTGTTCGTGGCCAGATTGCAAGGTTGATGATTTATGATATCTTGCACATTCCATTGTCGGAAAGGTTATACCGAAATGCCATTGGAGCAATCGAGTTGCATATTTTTCGGGCAGCAAAGAGCTCTACCAGGAACATTTATCACCTTACAAGGAAGAGGTTTATGTAGATTTGTTTTTGTAATTACAGTAGAACGGGGTCGAGTAATTTAACCGGGTGTCGGATTATCGGTGCATCTAAAAAAACGACAGTTTCAATGGGGATTTGTCAAAAAACTCCTTTAGTAAATGATACGAATTGCTGAAGTTTGTACCAAAATTGTTTACGTTGTGTATGAGAAGCAGCCTAAAAGTATGCAATTGGTTGTACAAATAGTGTATTTAAAACCATCCATATGTTTTAAATCCTTTTTGATCGTGCAATTTACTGTAGTGCAATTTCTCCACTTGATTATTCCTTTCACTCAACGCAATTTCGACCATAAATTTTCATCTATAAAATTATCCATTAAAACCCGCTATAAAACCTAATAAATCATCCCTTGCCATTGTGCACGCCGTCGTCTTTCGGTTGCAATTAAATGCATTCACGTTGGGGATGTTGGCGTGGAACGAATGCAACCACACTGAATTTTCGCTCTGCTCCGGAAAAACACAATACCGTGGCATTTTAATTTATACGCACACGAAACCGACTCAAGTGCATCCTTCCGTAGGATTACGGCCCAAACCTGAGCGGGTTAGTTTTCGTGGTTCAGTTTATGCCATCTCGTACCAATAAACCCCTTTTCAAAGCTTCGCTTGTTTTCGCGATACGATCCGATTCTATAGCACGTTTTGTTCTATGCTTATGGTCCACTTTTCGTCACCTGATGCCGGTGTAGCTCGATCGCTGCTTCCGTACGGTTCCGGTCGACGGTTTTTTGTTTTGTTTTTTGCAAATATCCGTTCCAGTACGTTCACAGTACCGTACGGACTAGCCACCAACGACCGAGGTATCGGTTTGCACAAACAGAAAGGGATAACTCCCCAATGACCGCCAAGTGTGGCGAAATCTCAGCCCCAGAAGCTTCACGCTCTGCTTCAAGTGAGTTAGCCATGGTTTCATTCTTATTCCAAATTTGATTTAATCTTGTGTTTTTGCACACCCGACAGCATGCTGTTTTACGCCGCGAGCTCGAGTTGCCTATTTGTGGTGTTCAAATTGGAAAAAATGTCTTCTTTGCCGTAGAAGAACAAAACGAACGTTTAACCGGAAACGTTAAGATTGTACGCTTTAAAGCGTACAAGATCGGTCGAGTGGATCTTTCGGCCGGTACAACCAGACAAACAATAAGTTCTTTAACACTTCTCGTCTTAAAAGTGTTGTGGTTTGTCTTTCTATTTCTTGAAGGACTTCAGAACAATATTTTGGTCACCCGCAAAAGCGACATACTACTGTCAAGAGAAATATTTTGTTTTTTCACACTTCATTTCTTTCTTATGTAAATATCCCCATATTTTCATGGTGAGTTGTACAATGATTTATTTGCGGTGGGAATAATATATTCCTAATTTACATTTTTCTGGTTTCACTCAACATGGGAAACAATTATACATGTTTCACTATTCAACCTTCCTGACAGATGATGAATATTTTCGTGTTCATTGTGCGTTGAAAGTCCAAATTGAAAAAACAGAAAAAGCCTCCCAATAATTAGACGGTTTGCTAAACGATCGTTACGGGATCGGAAGGGAAAATTGCTGCTGTCTCATTATGCTTTTGGAGCAACCAAAAATTTCCCCCAAACAAACAAAAAAACGTGTAAAGGTAATCGTACGCGTTAACCAACTTGTCGGCTGATTGTTTTCATCATATTACACACCGCACAGAAAAGCGGCAAATTTATGCGCTCACAAAAGGCATGAAACATTAAGGCGGTTCTTTTCCTTCCGATTTTGTGTTCGTCCGCTTCTTCATCGAACTGGCGAGTACTTGAATTTGCATCTTCAAAATCTGTTTTTATTTTCGCACGAAAGGTTCACTTATTATTCATTAGCTTGACCGTTGATTGCGAATGAAAGGGACTTTCGTCACGTCTGTGAGTTGTTCGGGCGGCTTCTTTATTTAAGCGGTGATTTACGCGTATTACTCATCCGCTCATGTGCTTTGTCGTAGTTTTGTAGTACGGTGGATAGGATAAAGGATTTGGAAATGGAAAATAATCACGTACACACTGAGTACAGGCTGATACATTATCATCTCCGACGCAAGTCAACGTCGAATCCCCATTGCTGAGTGACGTGGTGACAGATTCGTGACTTCTGTGGAATGGTTGTTAGCTCTTTTGTTTAGTAAACATGTTATACGGATCATTGGAATATAGTGTTAGATTATAGCAATATTTAACGATGTATAAAAGCTTGCTTTTGCAACCATCAAGAGTCTACTCCAAGGGGATGGGCTAGTTCTATCATGGAACCCATTAGACTCCCCATGATCCGGAAGGTAGTTCATGTCATGCGAATGACACCAGACGACCCAATCCGGAAAGTCTTTTTAGGTTGTCGTCCAGATGATAGTTCCAAACTGAAGTGGATTGCGTGAGTTGAAGCGTACACCATGAAGGCTGAGATATCTGACTAAGGCCGAGTTAAACGACTCATACAGCAGACCACAACCACGAAGTGATTCTAGAGGCTAGTAAAACTTAAAACAATTACTTGCAAAGATGTTCCATTAAAAGAATAAATAACAACAAGTAGGAATATGGTTCAAAGGCTACTTAAAGATCAATTTTATGCAAACACGTGGTTATGGTCTAATTTAATTTAAATCTGATGCCTCATGTGCATACAATAGTCGCTACAAACGATCGTTCACCTCAAGGCACGCCCATAAATCTCCATGATCGAAGATACGATCGTTGTCCTGATCGTTATTCAGACAGCAAACTCTTTTATGGAACAAAGATATTTAATGATGTCGATGTATAATCCCACACGGACTACATTTTAAGTGACGAGAATATTAATCAATAAGCAGCTCAGTTTGCAAAAAAAGGCCTTTTTTGCCTGGTGCGTTTCTTCATTAGTATTGAAACCATGTTTTTCTCACCATTTGTTCACACTTTCCCTTTGGGCAACCGGGAACGAAACCCGATGCCGCACAGAAATGGTATTAATTTATGTGTACGGCCCAGTAATTACCACCGACAAATCGTCACGTACGTCCCGAAGGTTTCCGACAGGTTTTATATTTTAAGAACCGCCATCATAATTACCCAATAAACGAATCACCCAATCGATGAAGGCGCAAGTACATTCACACTATAGGATGCGAAATTTGAAAGGTGGTCGTTTTATGCAAAGTAGCCCTTAAAATAGTCCCCATATAAAACAGTCTACCCATGTTGTGGACAAGATGACGCTTTTAACGACCCCATTCCAACATCGAGAATAAATCGAATGCGTAGATACGATCCACGGGATCCAAACACATGACCAGTTGCATTATGTAACATGCGCATCTCAGTTGCTGCTGCTGCAATTCCAGTGATGCAAGCGCGCGTTCCGCACGGTAAAATCTCACTTGAACGCATGACACTCTCAATTTGCATATCCGTTCGCCATTCATCAACCGAGTGACACGAACCGGGGAGTGCGAACAGAAAAAAAAAACAACATGCAATAACACGAAATAGACCACGAAGCGCACCGTGAAAATGCATATCTGCTTTCGAAGGCCAAGTGCAGGGTTCTCGTGGTCATCCTCGCCGAATCGGGTGGGAGTGAAAATTAACAACAAAAAAGGCATGAAATTACTCCTATCCATTACGCGCTCGGTCGGGTACGCCATCAAAGCGAACAGCGGCCGAGTGGGCCCGGAGGCCAATAATTTTAATTACTTTGTTTGGTCGCTAACTAGCGTCGCTTTATTATGGTACACGCATTCTGTGTCAGTTACGGCTGCGGCTTTCATTAATCGGATGATGCAAATATTCGTTTCGCTCGCTGAACAGCTGATGGAACTGTAGCGAATCATGACTTTTGAGTTTTTCACTGTTGCTGTAACACATAGTGTAAGAATTTAATCTTTTTTTTTGTTAAAATTACAATACACATCGTAGTTTAAACGCAGGATTAAAAAAAATGGGACCACTGGTTCAAAGAATATTAAATCCTGGTCACGGCACCAATTATGTTTGACTGCATGTCGATCAAGATCTCCCAAACTCATTAATAAAGAAATTAAGTGGCGAATATAATTTTCCATACCCAAAGTTTGAAGGGCATTCACTCAGGGCCACTAAATTGCAATGCTGATCGCGTGTCTTGTAGCAAATTGTTATAAAATGCTTAAGCAACCACTTTGCCGTAGCGTCAGCGAGAGACATTTCGCAGATATGTCAATTTACATTATTACATTTTTGCATGTTCTTCAGACGATGACGTGATTCGTTCACGTTATGGCGAATAGTACGTTCTTCAAAAGCAAGAATCAGCTGACATCTAGAAGACTGTTACGTGTATTTGTTACTGTTTTATTTAGACAACATTTTTTCGAACGCTATGGGCCGCCAATATGCATGATGCAATCTTCTTTACTATCTTGACCTTGCCTTTTCCATGATATGCGTCATTGGTGAACTTCCTTCCAAAGGATTCCTCCAAGGACTTTCCGCGAATATTGCACCAAAGGAAAAAAATGTGAAAAATTCGCATGATTAGCTGGGAAATAGTTTCACAATCGATCCCACGTTGGTCGCATGCCGCATTTTATTGCGCAAAAAAAAACCTTCCGCAAACCGACCGAGCATGCTTGTTTTATATTGGGGCCTATAACATCGTGTCGTGGGTGGATTTCACCCCCTTCTGGATGAAAGAGATAGAACACGAACGGGCTCCGCTACAATTCCGGCAGGACCACACACCACAACCACAGGGTGAAAAAAACAACAACCTGAAAACAGTTCAGTCGGGGGAAAAAGAGCAAAGGAGACAGGACAAGAAAAACGACTCCACTCTGGCGCAGTGTGTTGTATCCAAGGTGAAACTTTCTTCCGTCGGAAGAATTCTGTCGCCAGGTCGCCGGTACCGCGTGTTGCACCACTGCTCAAAATTGATCGAAAATCCCACCCAGATTGTGTACGGTGACAGGCGCAGAGTGACACGACGTGATGTGATTATTGTGGAAAGAAAGTTCATCGCAAAAGCTCGGGGTGGTCTCCAATTCCGGCAGGATGATGGTCTCTAATCCAATTTAGCCAGTTACAAGCAGCTCAAATAAAACGGTTTCCGAATGTAATTAAACAAACTGGAACTGTACGAAACAAGTCCGCTTTAACTTGCTTTAATTGTACGAAAGATAATCGGAAGTTTGGTTCCATTTTTATTTAACCTCATTTAAATTCAGTACATCAATTTTGACGCCTCAAACCCTAAGGGACTGCGGAGATGTTCCACTGTCTCGTAAAATACTCAATGTCTTCACCGTGAATTCCATGAATTTACTCTCCAATTTCTTCCTCGTTGGTGTTGTCTTTTCTTCTTCCAAAAGACCTCACAGTACCTTTGAATGGCCACCCTTCCTTTATACAACACCGCATTACAATTCACCATCACTCTGCGAGATCGTGCGGCAGAATGCGCGCTGACAGCATCATTAAATGTCACGCCGTCTTTGCCTTCCCCATACGACTTTCTTACCTCAAGACTTTCCCATCACATCATTAAAAATTACGACTTCAATCCATCTTTTCGGATCGGATCAAACCGACCCAGGTGAGGCTGAAAAGCGATCAATTTAATTTTTACGAGAAGTAATTTTCTATTGCTCGGACACACTTTCCCATGCCGGAACCCGATTAGTGGATTAGGTACGCCGATAGTGAAAAGGTACCATCGGTATAAGGTGGTTTGTTTTTGACAAAACGGAAACAGAAAATTAACCATTTGAAGCACCAAAAACAAAAGACAAACATCTGAGACATAAGACCAATTACAGACAAAAAAACTGGAGGAGGGTTCCCCTTATTGTCTTAGAGGTACTGTAAGAAGCAAGTGTGAAGAACTAAGAGCAAGAAGCTCTTGGAACCATGTGACTGACAGCGTGTAATTTAATCGCAGTTGCTGAGCTATTCTAGTGGAGATGATGTAACAAACGTTGTCCTCAACATGGCAGAAACACACCGCTCTTGTAGACGACTGCTGGACTTTTCTCTATTGGCAGCATCAAAGACGACCGGCGTTGGCAAATAAACAAAGCACTAAAATGTCCCGAAAGTATCGAGACAGCCGGCCGGCGACTATCAACCGACAACATAAACCTTCGCCACGATCGATATCGAATATCATCATCAGCAAGATCATTGTCGCGTCAACATCATCATCATCCGATGGGACGGCGGCTCCCACTCTATCGTGTATGATGTTATCGCCAGGTTTTTTTTGTTTGGTCCACCCACAAGTTCCAATAATTCTGGCGCCCAAAAGTCTGTTGATTGAGAGGTTTTGCAAGTATCGTTCGGAATATTCACATCAGTGCTTTCCTTGTTTGTCCTTTTATATTTACTACTGCTATGCACTCAAAGTAGCGTATCCGGAAAACAGTTGCCCCAAACGCATCCAAACAACCGGATCTCCGATAACCCTGACCGACAAAGCTCATCAGTCCGTCAGAGCGTCACTGCACAGTGATGTAAATTGACACTGAAATGACTCGTTCCCTCGTTCCTGGTTTAAATAAGGCCACTCTTTGCTAATGCCGCCCAGAGCTATCTGTCGAGTGCAATTGCTGCGTAGAGTAACTCCCGCATCAGCGATTCAATGCAATTCCAGTAATGACTTCTATTGGGAAATGTACAGGTATCCCTTTCACATTTGGATGTGTGTTTCTCTGGGAGTTATGGGATTTTAGACGTAAATTGCCCAAATGTCCTAGTATTAATCTCCCCAAATTGAGATCTAATGAAAGTGGTGGATGTTATGAACATTTAGTCTAATTTTTACTCTTTTGGCTTCATTTCAGAAAATAAACCTCCGGAAGCTAGCAAGCGTACCAGTTCCCGCGTTACGAGTCGTTTTAAAATAGTTTTTCAGCATGGCCAACGTACGGTGGACTGCCACCCGCCCATCGGCACTCGGATTTGTCGCTGTACTCGTCTGTGCTTTAGTGCTTCCGCAGCACATCGAAGCGTCCACAAGCGTATTTAAGGCATTGTTGATAGGGGCCAGCACTCAGTCCGTTACGTCCAGCACGTTGACGTGGGAGAAGTTCA
The DNA here is from genome assembly GCA_000349025.1 of Anopheles minimus. Taxonomy (NCBI): domain Eukaryota; kingdom Metazoa; phylum Arthropoda; class Insecta; order Diptera; family Culicidae; genus Anopheles; species Anopheles minimus. Next base: position 9,297,673 of record KB663943.1, on the reverse strand, counting down.
GCGAGGCCGAAACGCACCTCCAGTATGCCGTGCGTACGCACGAACCCGAGCAGCATTCGCGAGAAACCGCCGAAACGGAGCAGGTAGGTGTGCCAACTTTACCTTTTTTCCGGAACTCTGCGTACTTACACCGTTTCCTTTCAGCTGCACACGCCCAACTACGTGTGTCGGGTGGAAATCGAAGGCATCTTCACTGGCGGTCACACGGTAACGGAAGATGCGTCCACCGTGTGTATCGTGGCGGCCCAACTCTCCGAGGTCGAACGGCACCATGCGTTCGAGGTGTTGATAAACATGGGCGGTGGTGGAAAGCTTAATTGGCAGCCGTGGAGTCGATACCATGCCGGTATCTTTGGCGGTGCTGTCAGTGTTGGCACGGGCAAGGTAAGCGCCTTTTGGTATGCAACCGGCACATCGCGCTCAAATCGTTTGCGTTTTCCTTCCCATACAGTTCGGCGATTATTACATTGCCCGTATTCGCCCGGGACACGGAGCCGGTCAGCATCATCATCACGGTGGACATGATTCGTATGTGGTGGGCAACTATGATCCAAATGTGAAGCTCACTGGTCGTATTCATGCGCCCCTGCCCGGTTCCAGCATGAGCACGGTAAGGAGCATGTGAAGATCCTGTGTGTTTTGAGCGGGAGATTAAATGTTTCATTACATTCCCTTCTCAGGAACACGAACATGGAGACATCTTGGTGGAAATCGAACCGGTTAAGTACGAACTACGCTCCATCAAACTGAACAAGCTACGAACGATCATCAAGAAAAACACTACCGTGTTAGGTACGGAATAGCTTAAGTTTTTCGGTTTTAGTAATAACAAAAACTAACCTTTCTTTCGCGTCATTTCAGGTGCGACTGTTCTTTCCAACACCGACGATAAAACGAGCCTTGCGGAAACGGTCATCACGTACGACTTTATGAAGGAAATCTACTGGGGTAAACACGAAGGCGTCGTACAGGGTCTGTTTACGAAAGTGTACGATTCCCGATCGCCACAAGCGACTAATGTAACTTGGGGCATCAAAAGCTCTGCGCGTCACGTAGAGGTACGATCTACAGAAGATTGTTTAACTTACAAAGGATTGGATGGAAAACTCAACAAGGTCCCCTCTTAAGGAAATTTGTGCAGCACTGTAAGATCTGATCAGGCCTCCCTGGGATGGAGCACGAAGTATTTTCCCCAATATTTTCTCTCTATTTATCGAAACATTTTTGACCACACAAAAGCACACCGTGCAATCTAAGCGATCTGTTTTACCTTTTGCATACATGCAGGCGGTTATCTTAAAATGCTGTACTAATATCTTCAAGTTGGAATTTTTTCGTGTCTTCCACAAATGATTGAGTTAAATGTTTATTTTTTGGTTTTTTTTATAGACAAAATCAGTAAACACGATGCTAGAACCGGGAACAGCCATCAATGTGACACTGTTTGGGAATTACACAGAAATGGAAGCGCCTTATTCGGCCATGATCAAGGCTTATTACGACGACAACAGCGATCCCGTTAGCAGACGGATAAACACTGTCGTAAGTGATCAGTCACCAATGATCGTACGCTGGTGTGTTGTTCTGAGACTTATATATTTGCATTGGTTTCCCATTCCAGATGGTCAGCCGTGATATGGAGGACGTAAAGATGGAATACAGTCCGGTGTATTGGATCGAGAATGGTACGCTTGTGCCAACGACTACCACCACGACGACGACCACCACCACTACAACCACAACCACGACGACCACCACCACCACGTCCACGACTGAGGCCACTACCAGCTTGCGTCCGGTACCGATCAACAGCACGCCCGTCGAGGGTGGTGGCACCCTGATCGATGAGGATGGCATGAGCAACGAGATCGGGCATGCTCCATCCACCAGCAGAGATCTGGACGTTAGTCGGAGCGGTGAAAAGCTGGACAACATGTCGAGCCGCAGTCGTAGTCGAAGCCCGAATGCAGCCACTAGCTTAAAGGAAGCGACCACAATTAGCATATGGTTGGTGACGGCAACCGTTCTGTTCCGTCTCAACTAAAAACAAAAACACAAAAATAAGCTTTTCATTTAGGGTGTCCCGTGTCGCGTTGGGGAACACGAGTTCTCGATCCTTGAATCCGATAGTAGTAAACATGTTGCTTTCTAGTAATCGCTCGTTCTCCTTTTCATTCGCACTAATTCTACACTGATAGCTGTATGTCGAGCTTTGCTGCATTAGGGAAACATACTTCGGAAACGGATGTTTAAAGCGGAGCAACCGAATCTTTATTTCTGCACGATAAAAACCAGCATTGTTTTATAGTCAGTTAAGCAGCAAAAGGCGTTTTAGTGTTTAAGACTAAAAGTAGGGATAACAAATGGTTTCCCGCGTTTAAGCTGTCCTTTAAGTCGCCGTCATTATCATCCGCATCATCATCATCATGAAAACGAATCGCACGATCCATCCCGACGTTTAAATTATGGATGGTGTTTCGTTCGCATATTTTGTGGAATCAAACAAGAAACACAACGTCCGGTTCGACGAGGCGATACAATCGAATCGAGATTTTGTTTTGTTTGTTTTTTATTGTAATGGTAAGGCTAGCGGGATAAGAGCAAGAACAGGAGCTGAAGTTGTATGTAAAACTGTAGCAGTTAAATAATTTTACCCTTTTTTTTCTTCTGTAAATAGCAAACAGTGTACCGTAACTGGTAGTGAAACAATCTTCTCTCTTCGATAGGGAAGGCAGAGTTTCCTTCCCTGTTTTGTAAGAGCATTGCCAGTGTATGTTTTTTTGTTTTGTTTTATAAACGCATAGCATAAGCTTTTATATTCCACTTCCCTTTCCGTGTAAGTCGTACGAAACACTACAAATGTGCGACAAGAGGAAAAAGGCCACACAACATTCCGTTCAGAAATGTACATGAGGTAAGGAAAAAAAGCAACGACAAGAAGATGAATAGAGCCAGAAGAGTAAAGAGAAAGGCAAACGAGTGGAACAAAACGCATGTTGTGAAAGGGTAACGAAAGTGGAAAAGCAAATGTAATTCTAAATGTATACAAGCTTAAATATATGATAAACTGTACGTGTAATACCTATGATAAAGCAGCGGAACAAGCGTAGGAATGAATTGATCAATCTTTTTACAACATTTTGCCCTTTTTTTATTTGTTGCAAATTTTGATTTTCAAATGCATAAAAGCAGAAGAAAGCGTCAACTTTTAAAAGTTTTCCTTCTTTCGTTGTTTTATTTATTGTATGATTAGATGGTAAAATGCCGATGAATAAAGCGCAAACTCATATCTCTCCACGTTTTGTTGAGCTTGAAATTAAGAAGTAAAATGAAACAAACGAATCATTAGTTTATGCATAAGCAGTAAACGTTATGATTCCATCACAAAAGTGTATCTGTTGTGCAATTTCAATTCGCAATGTTCTGCTTAAAAATAAAATGAACTCAGAAATAGAAGCAAACAGAAGAAGAAAAAAACATTACAAAAATGATGGAAACAAAAATCAAACAAACGGAATTGGAAAGTGGAAAAGTACAAATTGTTCAGCATAGTAATGGGAAACGCTGTTTGATTTTTCCTCCACATAAAACATCCTTCTCAAACCGTCGAAAGAAAAAAGTATCAACTCAAATAAAAAGGACTGACAACTTTAGTACAGAACCATAATTAATGTGTGAACAACGCATCAGGATAAATTTGCTACTAAAACAAAAAAAAAACAAGACAAATGCCTTGCGTGTGTGTGATCAATATATTGCCGTGTACTTCTACAACAAGCAACAAGAAAACAAACGTTAGAACAGAACGGTGAAGAACAAAAAAAACAGTGTTAAATACGACCCAAGCAGATAACAAACCAATTTGAAGAATAAATTAAAGGAAAAACGGATGAAAACAATAAATGAAATAAATGTGCAACATACAACAGATATAAAGCTAAACATGAGATCGCGTATTGTCAATCACATCGTTTCGAAAGGGGTTTCATTAAGGGACGCATCAACAGTTTAAAAACAATACATGAACAAAGGATTTGAAAGAGAATTGAAGTAAATTGAGGCGTGATCATTCTGTTCTGTTTTTCCCTTACATTCCCATACGGTACGAACAAAGCAAATGATCAAACATTTCAAACAAAAAGAAAACAACAAATTGTTGCCTTCGGTTGCTATGTTGCTTGATACTAATGTATTATGCTGCTTGTTATTGCTTTTCAATCGCTAGTGGTGTTACTAAATCCAAGCAGGCGATGTGTAAAAGCGTTTTTGTAGCTTGTAAGAGGATGGCAGCGCAGGCAAACCCTGCATCTGCGCTCGTATCGATTGATAAGAAACATAAGCCGAAAGGTATAAAACCGATCAATAGGTAAAGAACGGTTATTATACGGCTTAGGAATGATAAGAATGATTCATTGATAAGATAAACAAACAAAAGCATCGGATAAAAGAAAACGTGCAATTCGAAGACAAACAAAACAATTCAGCAGTGGTGCTAAGGAAATTGGAATGAACAAATTAAAAACACCTTCTAACCACCACCACAAGCGTGCATTAAAACGTTACAACCCTACGATAAACCCATTTCTCTTTCGCAAAACCCATCTTAGCTTATGGTTTGGTTTCGTTTTGCATTCAAAGTATGCGTTTGAAAAAGTGCGTCAAGAAAGGAAGATTATGTACCACAAAGGAAAAAAAAAACAACTGTAAAACAACAATTTACAACAAAGGAAAGCAAACGAAACAAACAAGAACGTAAAACAATAAGTAAACCGGCAGGTGGGGTGGGTGCGGCTTTAGCAAATTTGTCCCAAAAAGCGGAATTTCGCGAATGCAAACTATTTTTATAATCGTATTACAATGGAAACTGGAAGAGAAGATAACAAATCTTACGATACACCTACATAGCGTCACACACAAACACACACACTGTAGCGAATGCAAAACACACACACAAAACATGGATTAAGAGAGCGCAAAATGTAAAACCCAACCAAAATACCAAATCGATGGGAATGAACAGCAAAACATCTCCACTTTCGTTCTTTAATCGACGCTGCTCGTGTAAGTTGTCTTGTGTAAAAAAAAAACAAAAAAGAAATGCTACCCTACAGAAGAACCAAAATACGGTAACATGTGGCAAAACGGATACAAATTGTCGAAATAAAAATGTGAAACAAAAAAAAGGAACGTTTTGTTTAAATTTTTTAGTATATACGCTATTAATCGAACGAGTTTCTTTCTTAGCTCTTGTTACAAAACCATACTCTAATCCTTGGAATGCTAGTATGCGCATTTAAACTAACAAATTAGAGGTTTATTCCACGATTATGTACAGCACGCACAGATGCCGCCTGGCTGGGTTGATGACGTTTACGTTCCGGTAACAATTCCCTACCGTCTCTTACTAACGATTAGATGACGAGCTTTATGCACTGGGGATGTGGGGGTATGAATGAGTTTTGTGTTTGTAATAATACACGTTCGTATGTTAAGCATGTACTGCACCTCACGGCTTAACCTTTAAACTTTCGTTAACAACCTTAATAAACACATGATCTACAGTTAATCTTCCTTAAGAGTAAGAAAAACGAAAAAAGGCTTGTGTTAAGTTGGGAAAGGAGGGGGGGAGGTAAACATCGGAAACGTTACGAAATGTTCCGTACATGGTAGCTTGCTACTACAAAATGGCAGCAATGATCGTACGCATCATTTTATAAACCAAAGACTAACCTTACTAACCACCTGTGCACAGTAAATACTTAAATTCTATAAAAAATTCTCTCTCTCATTTCGATATTCCATCAAGTTCATTCGTTTGCATTCACATGTTGCAAAGGATAAAAATTCATAAAGTTCATAAACGATCGAGACTACGATCGACACAGTAAGGAGGAATCGTACGTACGATTCTAATGGCACACACCGTATGTTTTTTGCTGCTCTTTCGAAGTTTCTCTCAGTGCCGAGGAAGATCTGCTTTTTTCATGTTGTGTCTCACGATCATCACAACTGCTACTGTCTAAGTACACTTACGCCTTTTGAGTGCGATTAGCAACCGTTCGAGGTATTGCCGCGTCACCGCACTAGCACCTGCAATCAGGACTCGTTTGCCAGCATCCGATTCGACGACGATGACGGGCTGCCACCATCAAGCGATTCTACCGTCCCATTACTATTGCCAGCATCAACCGATCGATGCGTCGATCGATCGTTCGTCGTTGCGGTAACTTCCTTCTCCACCGTGGTGGTTTTACTCGTCGCTAACGCTTCTTCCGATGGTGCAACCAGCATCATGTTAACCGACACAAGCAGCGGGAACGTTAGCTCCCGATCGAACACAACCAGCTGCGTTTCTTCGTTCTTCTCCAGCGCTATCGAAAGGATCGGTGTCGTCTGTTGGTGCTTGATTTGACGCAACTCATTCAGCGAAGCGAGCGAAACGCGCACCAAAAACTGTCTCGTTACCCGCAAGCTTAACAACCGTTCGTGTTCCGTTCGGTGATGGCGACGAATGCGCAACGAGCGCGTATCGGACGAGAGTAACAAATCGAGCCCAAAATGGAACCCGGTCCAGCGCCATTTGTGTAGCACGTTTTCGTTCAGTATGCGACCGCAGCGGATGCACGAAGCGAGAAAGACACGATCGTCACATTCGATCAGTTTGTCCAGCGATTGATCGATCGTGAGTACACTGTTCCATTGCTGGAGGAGTGGTTTGTGGAGCCATTCCAGTGGGATGATGTTGTCCTGTCGCAAGACCCGTATGTCGACGTGGTGGTTTAGCAGATTCGGAAGTCTCAGTGCACGGAAGACACGCTCGTACGGTGCACCTTCGGCTGTGCAAAGGAACGGTACGGTGCTGGTACGTTCGGAGAAGTATCGCTCTTTCGGGTGTTCCACACCGTCCGTGGGGGATTCGTCGGGGAACAGCTTCAATGCCATCCAGTAACGGAGCAGTGTGTAGACGGTGAATTCCGTTTGTACGACGTACAAATCTGCACTGGATGCGAGTTGTTCCATTAGCTCGAAGCTGATCAAACGCAACCACTTGGGGGCACGGTGATAAAAGCTAAGCAGATTCACCAACAACCAACCGAAGGTGGACTGTTTGACCGTTTTCACACCGTACTCGCAGGCTGCTTCATAGTATAGGACGGCCGTCTACAAAAAAAAAAAAACATAAAAAGCGTTTTGATGTAAGAAATTGGTGAATTACTTAATTAATTAATTTACATTTTTCCATTTTCATGAAAAAAAAATCATGTCAACTTTGAAGAACTATAACATGAAAACGGCTTGGAGTTTAAATGATATATTCACAGAAATGGAAACTAGAAGAGTTCTATTAAATTCCATCAGAATATTTCATCGACTTTGGACAATGTGTTACAAAGTTACAAGCCAAAGTTACAAGTTGCTGACATCAAAGTGTTAGCCGTTCCCTACCTCCGCATTCGTTGTTTCCACCATTACTTCCGCACAGCGATCGATCAGACTGTCCAGCTGGAAGAGTGTCGCGGTGGCAAGGGTGGAAACGATCTCCTTCGGGTCCAGCACCACCTCATCCATGTACAGGGAACCGAACACCGAGTACAGCGACTCGATCGTGATTTTCGGATCGATGATCTCGATGTGCACGTAGTCCTCGTCCGATTCGCGCCACGACCCCCCAAACATGCTCGCAAAGTACGGACTCTGGCTGAGATAGACCTTGTGCAGGTGCCACTGCTTGCCAAGCGCATGCACCGTAACGTCCGAGTTCCGTTCCTCCTTAAACAACGCCTGGTAGATGTACTTCGCGGTTGAGACTAACTTTTTCCTGGGGAAGAGAACCAAAGATGATTGTATTTGTACCGTTTTTCAGCTTGGTACAGTATCGCTTACCTTTTCGGTGTTTGCAGTGATTTATCCAGCAGATCGCTTCCATCACCACCTTCGTCGTTGCTTTCGTCCTCACGCTTACGCTTCCGGCCACGCACCGATTGCGACACGCTGCCCAGCTTATTTATCACGTTACCCATCGCTAGCTGGTCAGTGTTAGTGTTGTTTGGAATTGGAAACTTCTAACCTTCTGCTATGCCACCGCCGCTTTGGAATGATCAATTCTATCTTCGGCGTAACGATTCAGTTCTTTCTTAAGTGTTTCATTTCAACATGAGACCATCGTTCTCCCAGTTGGAGATGTGTTAATTGTGGCACCTTCCGCTAAACTTCACAATGCGGCTGGAATGAAAATGGAAAAGAAAATGTGTGAAAAAAAATGCTCGTGTAAAACTTTTTGTAAATAAATATGCACTATTTTGCATACAAAATTGTAGAGTGCGTGTTCTTACGCAGCACTCGTAATGAAAACCTGAGGCGGTCAACCAGATATCCGGTTCAGTTCGTTCTTCTGCCGGGAGACAAACAAACAAACCGAACGGACAAACATTAGTGAAGTTATATACGCGCGGTTAGCGCCCATCAGAGCAGCACATTGAATTTCCGTCATGGAAACGACTCCGTACAGTTCTAGAGTGCTAAAAATAAGTCCACCGCTTTCGGTCGTGTTGGCAGCACGATCAACTTCACCGTGCCTTTTTCTCACTTCGTTTCTGGAGACATTTCAACATCTCCATGGTATCTGCCTTTTGCTATGGTATCGCTGTATCGCAGCTCCCAAGATGGGGAACACTCACATATGGTACGTTGGCTAGTAAGCGGGAGTACTGGGGACGAGTTTGTTCGAAACAGAGTTTAAGGAATTTGCAGCAGGAATTCAAATTTTAAAGCTACCGCAAGACACCACGAATAAAATTGGCCAAAAAATCACAGCACAGCTTGATGATCATCCCGTTCTTCAGAGACGTGCTTCGAATTATTCAATCACTTGGATAATTAACATAATCAAACACTTTTCTTCTTTTACCAGAGTACTTTCTACTTCTTCTCCATTGGTGATGTCACTTCAAAATCAACTTCCAACGATTGAAATATCCACAAAAAACGTGTTTGCTTTGGCGATGCGTGATGTCACCGAACGATCACTACAACTCCTTTCGTTCATATGTACTCTCTTTCAACAACAAAAAACATTCACTCACCGTCTTCAAAACATTAATTTGTAGGTAGCTTCCGAAACTGCATTATAGACACTACCAACCAAACAACCATCGCTGAACAAATAAACGAGTGACCCGCGCAATAAAACTGTGTGTAAGCAGCTGGATATACCTCCCACCGCTCGGAGCATAACAACAACACAATGCCAAAATCACACTACTAGCATACATTTATGTTGCGTTTAAACGCACACACGTGTGGTGACGACCTCGACCCAACTTTCAAACTACCCTGCTGAGCCAGTTCCGTCCATTCAATCCATTTTCGGACGTTCGAACAGCGACCGGGGGTTGGTGAATGGTGTTGCTGCCATTTAACAAACACAAACGCATCCTCTGCTTATGCTGCCCAACAGAGATCAGCTGAGAGGGTGAGGAAGACCTTATTGTGCAACGGTTAAACCACGTCGACTGCGATGCTAAACCAATAAGAGTGGAAGAGCAAAAAAACCGCCCTTCCCTCGATGTATGACACCATCAGCACCAAACAAATACGATCTCGGGAGAGGGCGTCTGATCTCGAGCCGCAATCGTGATGTCATCGGGCGCGTGTGGGTGTACCGGAACGCATTTGGAGGGAGATGCCATTTTTATTTACCCGCAAAACGCGCCACAGGAAAGTGGCTGCCGACGCATGACGGCATCATCCGCACTAGCAGAAGTTCAGATGGATTGGGTATGAAAATTGACGCCCGTGCGAGCGATGATTAAATAACACGTGGGGGAGGGGGGACTCAAGTATGCACCTCTGGATCGTTAAACGATTCCAAACACTCGAAATGCAGGAATTGTTTGCACCGTTGTTGTAATTATTGTTGGCATATTACATGAAATGCTAGCGGAATCGCATTACAATTCTCATCACGGCTATGAGAAAATGAGCGATTGACGCATACGGTGTGAGTCAATTGCTGGAAGGTTTTCAAGAGCGTTGCTAGTGGCAACGAAAAGGTCTCCTTTTGGAGTCATACTATAAATAGAACAACCGGAAAAAGGTGAACAAATAGGACAACTATTTTAAACGCATCGCTACATCTGCTTTCAATTACATCCGATTGTTCCAATTCTGTACGGTGGGCGTTTTCCGACTCTATTTTCCTCCTTTTCCAAGAAGCGTAATTTAACGCCAATCGTAGAAGGTGGGGTGTTCCGGACTGGAAGACTTTTGGCGAACGTTCCAAAATCGTCACGGCTGGTTAGCAATGAGCTTCTATTGCAGTCACAGCTTCAAATCCTTTCGTACGAAGGTTCCACACTCCTTATCTGTCGGCTGTGTGTCACAGATGGGCTTTGCATTTATTCGAGCCGTCAGAACGATAGCATACGAGATCATACGATCACGTTCCAATGGTCAACACACATTCTCGATTAAAACATTCCCACAACCTTATCTAAGCAGGCTTGATTGTTTTTTTTTTGTTTTGCATAATAAGCGTCTAAACTATGTCCATCTGTTGTCTCCCATCCACACACGAGCAAACTCACTGATTTTCTTTTTTCCGTTCTAATAATAACGTGTGATACTATGAGCTGATGTACACCGTTCTTGCACTTTCTCTTACTTTTATCCTGTTCTTCATATGCTGGTCGGTTTACCGTGCACCAAAATTGCCGTTTTTTGATAACTGATTCGATTGGACAGCTTTTCGTTTCACAGCAATAGAAATACGTTCTATCGACTGCACTGTTTGCACTTCACCATCTGTGCTGTGACATCAGGTTTGTTTACCTACGTAGTGCAGAAACCGACGGAAATTACGTCGTATTTTCCTGCTCGCCCTCTTCCACGCACTTCACAACACGAATGAAACTCGCAATGGGAAAAGCGCACAAGGCGAGGACCGTCCTAGCTTTGTTCCGTGTCTCGCAGAAAGTGAGTATCAAAACAAACGATACGCACATTGTTCGGCCTAGACGGTCATGCTCGATGACATGCGAATGACGTTTGGAACAACGGAATTCTTTTTTAAATTATTGGTTATTTCTTTGTCGAAGCCTTTTTTCTGCATTTCTTCTCAAATTGATACCGGAAACAGCCCAATTATGTACCTGTTGATTATTCTTTGCAATTGCTTTCATGATCAAACGCTGTTTTCAAATGAATCGTTCATTAGAATGCAGCCTCGATACATTTCGGTTGGGCTGCACTCCTTGGTTGTTCCAATCAAATAGCCAAATTTAAAATTCATCCTTTTGCTGAAATATTCATGCAGGTAACATTTTACTTCTCATCAATGGCCAAAATCAATCAGCATTGTATAATGAAAAGTTTGTTGGAAGTGTTACCGAGTTTGTTTATCTTAAGATAGTTACAATACATTTCTACTCCACATTGAAAGGTGCGTCTTCTACGCAATAGAGTCTGAAAAGAGATAGTAAAATATAATTCAACCAAAAACAACAAATCCTGGTTTCTCACAACATTGCATTTCCATTACTGCACAAACACACGTATACGGTTTCCTTTTTCCAAGTAGATTACACGAATTTATTTTGAATCTAAACGAGTTGATCCTTCCGACCGACGGAACAGAACTGGATGAATGCTGTTGTTCCAGTTCCCACCGTTTCTATCTGCCATGACGAGGAGGCCGCACACCCGGGGTACAATCAGAATCTTTTGGTACCGGTGAAATGCTCGATGTTTTGTAAAAAGCTGGCCAAACTGCCTGTCGTGTGTGGGCACAATTTGCGACCTCTTCTTATCCCCGATTGTACAAACACACAAACACACACTAAACAGCTCGTATCTGCTCTTGATCGCACAGGGCACCACATTCACACACGCGCAAGCACAACACAGTGACCGTTGGCCGGAAATCACACAACGCGCGCAGATCCGCATCCTATAAACTCGTACTCTCCTACTTTTTATCATTCGCCCACTCAGTCCCACCTCACTTACGGGAGCGGTGTTGTGTGTCGGAGTCTTTGTAAAGTAGTTGCTTAGAAACGGAGCTTCTGGAAGAACCACTTGTTCTTGCCGGTCTTGTGTCGCTCCTCGAACTTGCAACGGATCTGGTTGCGAGCCTTCTTCCGCTTGGCCGGATCCTTCATGTCGGCTGCGGAATATTTGCTGTCCAGGCTCACGTCCGGCACACTGTAACGTGTCGGCATAAGATGGTTGTAGTTCAGCATCTGCGGAGAAGAGGAGGGAAAAAGATAATCATTTCTTGTTGCCCTTCAGTTTTCTTCGTTGTTAAACGTTGTTCGTTGTTTTCTTGTCGCTTACCTTGATGAATGGCTTTATCTTGCAACGCTTGTGGATGCGGTCCTTGCTCATCGTTCGCTTCACGCGTCGTGGGTAGCGGTCGATGCCGGCAACCAGAGCCTGGCCGAACTGCTTGTCCGATGTACCGTCGTCGAACGTCTTCATGATGATAGCTTTACGACCGGCGTACCGTCCACCGAGGACGAGTACCACCTTACCAGTTTTCATAATCTTACCCATATTGGCCTATCGAGAAAAAGAGAAGCGGTCATAACACGTTCATTAGAATCGATCTACCATACACACACACCCGCCGCACGCACTTCCAAAAATCGTGTGAAAAGGAAACGAAACAGAGAATGGTACACGCGATTGCCGACGACACACGAGTGCCACCACAAACAACCCTCAAACAACACCGTACGCAACTTCCGATTAACTCTATTGCGCGTACAAAACATCCGTACGGTATGTTTTTCGGGTGGATTTTATCGCGCTGCACCTTACCCTTTCATTTTATCACCATTTCCACACGATTTTAAAGTGTTTTGCAGCGATTTAGAACCCGTTTCTACTTACTTAGTGAAATGTGTTTCACTGGCACTGATGGCCGACCGGAAAAAGAACCTGAAAGAGACGGCACGCGTTGACGTTTGTTTTCGCCTCTTTCGCCCGGAAATTATAAATTCGCCCCAAACTGTCAAGAACTTTGACAGCTCGATTGCTTGAATTCAAACAAATTGTATAACAGTTCGTTGGATGGAAAATTTGTTTTGGTTCTGGAAAATCCCAAAGGATTACTAGTAAATTAAATAAATGTTTTACGTTTGAAGATATATGGATATGTAGATTAGCAGGTGGCAAATTTTACTTAATTAATAAACCATTCATAACATAGGTAAGCATAATCACGAAATGTTGTTCAAGACATCGTCTCACAATATGTACATATTATTTATTGTAGTTTAAACTTATAGGATAAAGTTCAAATAATTTCTTTACACTTTGAAATTTTACTATGTACAGCACACAATGCATAAAATTCAGCTACATAATTCCATACTACGGGGATGATCGTCAACCTTAATCTTTTCCCTTTCTGATAAAGACGAGACTTGTATAGGGAATACTGTACGAACTGAACAGTCAATAGGTAAACTTTGAATTTAACAAAGAAACATGAGATACGCAAAACCGAATATAATTGCCTCAGATTAAAGCGCTACGTTTGAATAATCCGGCTCATTTTCCCCGCGAACGTAAACCGGTCCATGCTTGGCCATGTACTTCTTGATGAATTCCCGGGCCTTTGTTTTAACGGAATCCGTCACCTCTAGTTCGTGCACGGTATTGTCGCAGTGTTTTAATTCCTTCAGCATAACGAAATGTGTAAGCTGGAAAAAGGGGGAACAAATTCATTTAATAAACCAATTCAAACCTTTGAGGGCGAATCCTTACCTTTCGTGCAAGATGTTTGAAATCCTCCGTGTTGGTGATACGCCCCAACGGGCAGCTGTCCTTCCGATAGCTGCTCAAATGCTGCACAATCACGCCCGCAATGTCGACACGGAATTTTTCCTTAATTTTCTTCGCCTCTTCACTGTTCAGATCGCCCTTGCTTGATTTCTTTCGTTTCGCCAACTTCGCTAATGCTGCGGCTGTGTTGTTTCCGCTCTCGGTACTCGGTACCGGGGTCACTCCACCCGCAGCACCACTGCTTGTCGCACCGGCCGCACTTTCGGTCGTCTCTTCCGCCGATTTGCGCTTCTTGCCCAAACGCTGCTGCACCTTCTTCCACTCTTCGTACGGTGAGATCTTTTTCTTTTTGGTCAGTATGTCAAGCTCATCCACGATGCACTTGTCCTCGACGATCTTGTGCGACACGACGAGATCATCGTCCATCAGCGAGGCATCACCGGAGCCACCGACACCAACACCGATGCCACTGCTACCGGTCACATCCGTTGCCGTCGTGTTCGCGGGCAGTGACGCTTTGTCCAGCGGACCACCGAACGGATTGTCAGCGAGTGATTTGTTCAACGTCATACGTGACCGTAACCGTTTCGCTTCTTCCTTTCGTTTGCGCAGCTTTTCCTTCGTTTCCTTGTACCGCTTCATTTCCATCTGGCCGTACTGCTTGTCCTCCTCCGTACGGGGCTGAAATGTAAAACTCACCAATTAAAACAAAAGCTCTCCTGGGTACCACCCCTTTCAAGAAGATATACTCACACTAATGATTCGAGCCTGCACCAGTTTTGTGCTGTGTTTCTTTTTCCTTCTCGGCAGTAGCTGCTGCAAGGTGGCTTCGTCCGACGGTGTGGTGGTGTTGGTGGACGTTTCCCCGAATATTTCTTCCAGCGTCAGCATCTGCGGTGAACCTTCGCCGGATTCGCGTTTTACCGTTGCCTTCGACATATCGTCGTTCATGTCGTCCGGTTTCGCTAAAACATCATCTGTTGAAAAATCGTTAGTTCCTGATTTTTGCATTCAAAGAAGGTTATATTGTACATTACCTAAATTGAAACTCGACTGCTGTTTGCGTTTCTTCTTAAGCAACTGTTCCAACTGTACGGTCAGTTCCTCCTCACTCGAATCACACGTATCGGTCGTGCTGGAATCGGAACTAATCGAAAAGTCCTCGTCGGCAAAGGTTCCCACCGTTCGGCCCGGCTTCTTCGGTGGTTCCCATTGCGGAATGCGTTCCTTCACGTGAAAGTAATAGATCCGTCCATACGGATCAATCGCAAACCGCCAGTACGGTGGTAACTTCATCGGGGGCAACTCATAATCGTCCGGATTCGTCGACATCGGTGGAGGTTGTATCTTGAAGTACGCATGACTGGGCGGTGTTGGAAGGAGACGATCGTCCTCGGAAAAGTATTCACCGGTGGCTGGGTTCATGCGCACCGGAATGTCCATCGGTGCGGTCAGATGTGGATTCAACCCGAACCGTAAGCATGCATTCTCGTGCATCATCCACATCTCCTTTTTGCGCCGTTCCGCTTCCTCGTGCGCTACCTTCATCTCGAACAGATGGCGTCGCTGCTGCTTGGACAGATTGTCCTGCTTGAGCGGAATATAACCACCCACACCGGGCAGTCCGGGCGGTGGTCTCTTCAGCTTAGCGCTCAACCCATGCGGACCATCGCGATCGTCCAACGAGCGACGTCGTTTGGGTTCGCTGCCACGCAACCCGCGAGGATCGCCCCAACCCCCACGACTATCCCGATGACGGTGGTGCTTTTCGTCCTTTTCGTCATTTTCCAACCCAAGCGCCTGGTAACGCATATCCGCTTCCCGTTCGTGCTCTTTCATCTGCTCGATCCGCTCCTTCTTGGGGATGCGGAACACCTCCTTCAGGTTCATCCAGCTGATTAGCAGCTTGCAGCAAAGGATACGAATCTGCGTCCCAAGACGCTGTTCTTCCGGTGCGTTGTCATCCTCCGGTTCGGGGATTTTAATGTCGGACAGCAGGACGCTAGCGGCGATCGAATCTGCCACCGGTACGGTTGTTACTGCTGCAGCAGCAGCCGCAGCGGCGGCAGCAGCAGCTGCTTTCTCCTTATTTTCCACCTCCTTATCGCACGTACTGATAATCTCCTTCAGTTTGCCCAGATCGGCCAGCTTCAACAGTTCGGGCATATTTTTCAAAACCTCCACACTGCCAAGCACGTCCTTTTTCGATGCTTGCTGTTGCCTTTCCGCCGTTGCTTGATTGCTGCTGTCACTGCCCGCGCCGTTACTGTTATCACTCGGCGAGCTAGTGCGCGATACCTCCTTGTCGCTCTTCTCAACTGTCACCGCCACCACCGGTGCCGGTTCTTCCTTCGGGGCTGGGGGACCACCGGCCGGATGTTTCGCTTTCTCTACACGAGCCCACTTTTCCACGGTGTGCAATATTTTGCTGTCCTTCAGCATCGTCTTGTTGGATATGGGCAGTCCGTCCAGCGTGTCCAAGATTTGTATGCGGAACTTTAGATCTTCGATCGATTCGGTTGACTCACAAATCCAACCGTACAGCAATCGTAGCCCGTGATAATCGAGGAACAGACGACGGCAGGGAAGCTCACCGCTCTGGAGCAACGTCAGCAGTCGACTGCGTGATTTGATGTCCTTGGCGCGCACCATCAACCGTGACAGTTTGAGCGTGTGTGCTTGGTTTTTCAGCCCTGTCTTTAGCAGATTATTGATCTCTTCATCCAGATCTGGATCTTCGTGAATTTCGAGACGTCGTTTCTTGCGGATTGTGGTGCGTTTCTTGCGTGCTTTTTTCGCTCTCACTGGTAGTGTCGTGGGAGCAATAGACGAACTCGATGCAATCCCCGAATCTAGATCAGATTTGGTTCCATCCGATCTTTCGTTCGTTGCAATTTCTGCAGCGGCCTTCGATGCCTTACCACCAGGATGAGCGGATGACTCATCCGTGACTGCCGTTCCATCCTGATCATGCTTCTGCCCATCTGCTTCTTCCTCGCTGTCCTCCTCATCTTCGCCCTCGTCCTCTTCATCATCGTCATCCACCTCTTCGTAGTCCGAATCGCCACCCTCGCCGGTCGGTTTCGCACCAATCCATCCACGGCATGTTTCCGCCTCGCAGTAACACTTTTGTGCCTTTCGTCCGTACCGTTGGAACTGATAGTCGAACGTAATTTCCTCTCCGGCCATGATGTACTTCGTGCTGAAGAAACCGATACGTAGCTCACCGTTCACGGTCCACTTTTGCGTTTCGGCGTTTGGATCACACGAATGGTTGATGAACCGCGAGATGTTACCCTTGGTAGTGGCATCAATGATCCCGTCGCTTCGCAGTGCCATGAAGTAGTAGTGTTTGTTCTTTTCACGCGAGTATGCCTCCGCCCGTTCGTCAAACTGCGCACTGTTCAGCACCTCTCCTACGTACTCCATAATGAACTCGCCAGGAGCGATCGGTGCGCTCGCCTGTATGCCGAAGCCTTTTTTCTCCGTTCGGAACACCTGACAGTGGGCGTACTCTTGTCGCTGGAACCGACGATTCGTACACCGATCCCCCACGGTACAGCGTGATCCACACTCGATCATCAGCAGCCGGTTGAGACAGTCCTCTCCACACCCGTGTTCGCCCCGCTCGATCTCCTCCGAGGTGAGGAAACAGTCGCAGGTCATCTTTTTCGCTTCCTTGCTCACAATCCGATCGCTATGGTAGATGTTCTCGCGTATCGTTTCGAACCGGCTCAGCTTCTCTTCCATGTCGCGCAGATACTCTTCCGAAAGTTCAACATTTACACTATCCCCTTCGTTGGCAATGACGGGCCAAGCTGGACCACTGGCATTAGCTGTGCCACCACCGGGCACATGAGCGCCTTGCATTCCCAGCTCTCCCAGCGTATATCCTCCCTCGCCAGCACCTCCGGGCGGTACTGCATACGCATCATATCCAATCGAAATGTTCGATTTCTTCATTAATCTGTCCTTATCGCGCACCAATCCATGACCACTCGTACGCTGCTTCTGCGAGCTGATCGTCTTGATACGTGTAGAGCGACGGATAACTCCGTCGTCAATGTAACTTTCCACCAACCGTACTTTATCAACTCGCAGCGAATCGCGGTCCTGATCACGAGGTGCTTGAACCATAGACACTCCTCCGCTATTTGCAGGATTCGTTTCCTCGCAGGACATAACATCGAACGGTGAGCTGGCACTGCTACGGACACCGGAATCGTCCTCTGATGGTAGACCACCACTAGACAGGAAGGTCCCTTCGTTGTCCGACAGTCCTGCCATCGATTCCGAGCGAAGTGTTTCTGCCTCGCTAAACATTTCATCTTCCTCCAGCTCGGGTTTAGCTGCGGTGAGATGTTCCTCTGGCTCTAATTTCGTCTCCACTGGCACTGGTTCAGGGATTGGTGGTTCCTCCTTCAAAGGAAGCGTCATTTGTTTCTCCTCTTCCTTAATGTCCACCATCTCAGGTGCTGCCATTTCGGAGGACTTGAACACGAAAGGTGGCACTTGATCTGTTTCAACGGGTGTCGCAACGCTTTCCTCCATTTTATACATCTTTAAGGAGGCCTTCGTGACGATTTTAGGTGCCTCGGGAGACGTTTTATGGAGATCAACGAGTTGCTTCTCATTTGAGATATTCTCAGCCACTGGCGCAACCACAGCTTGATCCTCCGTTTTCTTATGCGGACTTTCTATTACGCGTTTTTCCAACGATGGAGAAGCTTTTCCTACAGGAATTTCCACACTCTTCGATTTGGATGAGTCGCGTTTGTCTTTCGATTTGGATTTCTTCGCTATCGACCGATCACGGTGGGTTTCCTCTTGCAGGAAACCACCGGACATGCTTTTCCGGTTACGATCCTTTTCCCCTTCGACACGATGTTTCTCTTCCTCCAGCTTTGTGCGACTCGACTTCTGATTGCTACTACTTCCGCTACTGCCAAAATCCAACTTACGCGGCACCGTGTCACAGGATGGAGATTTCGAGCTCTTGTGCTTGCTGTGCTTGTGCTCCTTTCGATGAGATGAAGACGATGAGGAAGAATCATCACGTTCTTTTGTCTCCACCCGTCGGCGAGAATCATCGTTCGACTTACGAGATATCGGTTGCAGTTCCAGTGCGATCAGTTCCGATTCAAAGCACTTCTTAGGTTTATCTGGACGTGGTGGAACCACCGAGGAACGTTTCTTGTTGTTCGAGCTGCTCTCTGTCAAACCGATCGTATCCTTCGGTTCGGCAATTACCGGCGTTTCGGTTGATTTTTTCTCTCCATGCTTCTTTTTGGGTTTCTCCTCGCTCGATGGTGTATTTACATTGACTTCACGCTCCGTGCCATATTTATCCGACGATGCTTTATCGGAACTAAGCTTACGATCGTCTTTCGAACGTCCCGCTTCACTTCCGTGTCGTCGATCGTGCTTATCATCACTGCGCTCCTTCGATTGCGTTCTCTTGCGATTTTCATCGTCCAATCTTTTCTTTTCCCTCTTACGAGGATCGCGTGATCGTTCCTCATCGTGAGTGGATTTTTCAGAACGATGTTTGTCCTTGGTAGCGGGGGAATCCTTGGACAGACGTTCTTTTCCTGGGCTCTTCTTTGCTATTCCTACATCACCCTGCTTTGTCTCCTGTTCTCGTTTTTCTTTTCTGTACATTTCTTGCTTCAGCGAATGATCCTCGCGGGTGGGTTTATCTGTTTCAAAGGAGATGGTTCGTTCAGGCTTCAAGTTCCCCATTTCCTTTGTCTGATCCGGTGAATCAGATTCCATTTTCATTGCATTTGCCTTTTGTTCTTCCATTTGTTGATGAGACAGTTTCTCAGACTGAACCTTGTCCAGTTTATCATCTGATGGCAAAGAGTGAGTGAAGCTCGGTTCTTGTTCGATGGACTCGCGTTCAACCTGCGGCACAGGTTCTACAAATGTGACCTTTGTACACATCTCGGTGGTTGCCACTGCATCAATATGATCGATATTGGAATGCAATTTTTCGGCAGCTCCTTTTTCGTGCACATCTTCATGTGGTGCGGATTGGATTGGTTCAATTTGCGCCACTTTTTCTTCCACTATTGGTACATCCATTACACTCTGAGCTTCAGGTATCTCAAGGACTTTTTCCTCCGTCCTAATCGTAGTCTCAATCTCAACGGATTTCTCCGGCAATGCGGTACCATCGGGCGCTATATCCACAGGTCCATCTTGAACTGGATGTAACGCTTCATCGGCAATATTACTGCTGTGTATAGCTACTCCTTCCGTGATACCTCGGGCAGCTCCTCTTGCGCGGCCGCCACGTCCACCGCGGCTTCCACGACCACCCCGACTTCCGCGACCACCTCGCGATCCACGTCCTCCACGACTACCACGACCTCCACGGCTGCCCCTACCGGATGTTGGTCGCTCCAACGAATCATTGATTATTTCATCAGCTTGCAACACAATTACATCCTCGTAATCTACTACCGGCTCTAGAGCACTTGCAGCAGCGACGTGATCTTTACTCTCAATCGCGATTGATTCCATTTCAGCAGCGTTATCATCCAACTTCGTTTCAAGGAGAGAGTTGGAATTTTGAGGAGTTTTGTACGATCGTCGGATGAACGTGGAACCAGCAGGCCGTTCCGATTCCGCGCTTGTCAAACCACCCCTTGATTTTCTACCCCTTGCACTGGTGCTAACGGGAAGGGCCGTTTCGCAGAGTTCCTGTGAACTTGAGCTATGTATGCTATCATCATCACCGAAAACTGTTCCATCGATCCGGAGCGAGATTAAAGTATTGTTCCTTTCTTCTGGCAGCGGGAGCTGAATGGTTTCATCACTTGGATCAACCGCTGCAATGTCCAGTATGGTGTTGACGACCGATTTCTTTTTTCGGCCCCTCTTAGCACCGCTCGATCCTGCACGAACGGCGGCAGATGTCGTCGGTGTCATATCCCTGACCGGTTCATACGGCGATACCATGGTCATAGGTGTTCGCTGCTGTTTGCTTGTACCTGGCTGCATTCCGCTTATCGACGCTACTCTTTTCGGCGACTTCACACTGGAATAGGTACGCACGGGCTGATGTGCATAGAAAAACGTCGATAAATTCGAAGAACTAGCTTGTAAATCCCAGTTGGTCGTGTACGTTACCTGATTCATCGGCAGGAGTGCATCCACAACATAGTCGCGGAATTTGTTCGTCGCTTTTACCTGCCTTTTCGATTTCCTCGTGCCGGCTCCACTGTCCGCTGCCTCGGTTTCTCCAATTGCAGTTTCATCCTCGATGTATACCACCGTTTCGCCGTCCACCAGTACCGTACGACTAGTTCCATCCTCCACTACAGTTTCCTCCGTCGTGACAATCGTCTCACCTTCCACAGTTTCAAAATCCAGCAGCTGTACTTCCTCCGACATCCCCTCGGTCGTGCTCTCCTCCTGCACAACAACCGATTCGTTTCTTTCCATTCCTTCGAGTGATTTACTCGTCTCTTCGTCCAATATCTCAATCATTTCCACCATCTGCTCCTGGTCCTCAACTGCCCCGAGAGCGTGTTCTTCGGTTGATTGCGGCACAGGCGATGAATCAACGCACTGCAAGATGGTGCTGCTGCTGCGACTACCGCGCCCACGTCCACCACGACCCGCACCTCTTCCCCTTTTACGGCCACGGGCAACGGTGGACACTAACATTTCCTGCACCGGTGTGACCGATGCTGAACGTCCACCACTATCACTGCTGCGGCTTCTGCTGTCGGATGATTCTCCGGCCAACTCCATCGTTCTACCTGCGACGGGCATCTTGGTTCCGGATCCACGCTTACGCCCCATCTTATTATGTGACTAATCCGTTCAAATGTCCTCCTGCTGGGATGTAAAATGCACACACTACTTTAAAGTAACACAACGCATCGTTTATTCGGAGTTATTTTGATGAGAATTTCTTTCCCGTACGATATGGCTTGTGTTTGATAGTTTTGATGTGACTGAACTGCTTGCAAACAGCGGAAAACAACCCCGGTGGTTAAGCCGTGTCTATACTGTATGAACTTCTTCCCCACAGTAAAATATCACGATTTAAAAATAATACTTAGGCGAAAATGAAAAATTCATTCTTTATCAAATTATCAAACAAATCATTCTGGAATTCCTAATGAAATATTAAACAATTACAGTCAAGTTCAAACCGTACAGAAAAGACCACCGATCTCAAGTAGTGTAGACATAGCTCAAGCAGAGGATTTATGCTGAATGCTTGCTGAATACAACCGGCATATTGACAGCTGGCTAAGAAATTCCAACAACAGGAATGGTAATGTTGTCGTGATTTGTAGAAAGTTAAATGACTAAAATTCTGCAAGGATTAATAAAATTCAATCTGACAAAGCTTTCGAGAGATTAGATCAACGTGATCCAAGTGGATTGAACGATGCACTTAGACGGTTTGTGGACTTTTCTTTAGCTGGTAACGAATAGCAGCATGAGTTGTGTTTGTGTTTATTCGGCACTGTCAAGATATTCAGCATACGCCACGGGAACGAGTGGAAAAACAACATAGAAAGAAAACAACGTAAACAAGTCAAAAATATATGCTGCAAGAAATACAGCACAAGGAGGAAACAAAAAAGTGGGGCGCCTCGAAATGACGTAAATATTCCACCACCACCACTTCGTACTTCGTTCGTAATCACAATCGTGTTACGCACACATTCTGACGGTCGTGAAATTGGTGCCACGGAAGTTGGAAATCGCGCCTTCTGCGTAATCCGGTACTTTCTACTTCGAGGACATATCAAAGAGGCAGGAGAAATGCCTTAACTTAATGCCGACCGAAAACTACAAAGTGTTCTTTAGTGCAATTTACCAACAGAAATTTGGGACCAACAACCTACACGAGGAACGAAGAGAAAGCGCCATTGGTGTCGTGTTTATTTTTAATTTTTTGTAGTTCTGTTCGCACCCTATCTTCTCCGCTAATCGTTTTGTTAGTTGTTATGTTGTGAGACGTATCCGCGACGCATGGGTTTCGGTGTTTGCATGCAACAGCGATCTAAAACCCGATAAATGGCTAGGTTAAGATAACGCATGTGAGCAAGTGGCGAGTGTAAGCAGCAAAGTTAAGCAACACACAAAGTGTGAACTAATCCGGAACAGAAACACGCTGAACGACGTACGACGATCGCGTTTCTTGCTTTGATAAGCCCCTAAACGAGCGAGTGGAAAGAAAGGTTGCGTTTACACACCATCACGATCCACCGATAGCGACAAAATGAGCGTTTCAAAGTATCTTCCTATTCATGTGTCCACCACCCAGAAGGTATGCTACAAAAGAGCGTTTTTCCTATTTCACATTTAAAACCACTCCCATGTTCTTTTTGTTTACAGATAGTCATACTTTCGGTATCAGCCGGGGTAGCTCTGTTAGGAGCCCTTGCGGCATACCTTGGCCGCCGGAGAACACCGCTGCCTCAGCAGCGTCGAATACGAAAACCCTGTAATAGACGCACACGCAACAGCGTTCGCAGCCCGAACGATATAATGTCCGTGGCGGGTTCGAAGGTGTCCGCTCGATCGTACAGCCCCAGCGGTTCGGTCCATGCCATCTCCGATCGGATGTCGCTCGCTTCCGGTTCCCTCGTGGCCGCCGGTGGTGCTGTCGGTGCAATGGGCACGATGGCAATTCTTGGAAACACTACCCCGCTCACACCGCAGCAGCTCGGCGTGATGGGTATGGAAGCGCTGGAGAACGTCGTCAGCTATTGGGAGGATGCACTGGCCGGGCGCAACGATATGGACATTCCCGGCCGGGCCTCAAATCCCGATGAGGATGAATTTTGCCGTGAACTGCAAAACCTGCTCGATGCGGCATACAACCTACAGGAGCAAGGGGAGTTACTGTTCCTGGACGAACGATCCGTGCTCTACCGGGATGATGAGCGGAAGGCTATCACAGGCGCCGAGCACGGTTTAACGAACGGCCACCGTTCCGGGTCGGATCCGAACTTTGATTCGGCTGAAAGTTTTGCTTCCGCCCTGGACCAGGTGGCCGATTTGCGTGAGTTCGATGATACGGAATCGTTCATGGATCTGGAACGATATCCGCTGTACTCGAGCGCACTGGAAACGATGGACGAGCAGCAGATACCGTATCGAACGCTGCGAACCGACATGGTCGGATGTGCGTCCGATACGGAGTACCTGGCGAAGCTGCACTGCATACGATTAGCCTTTAAATTACTGTTTAAGGTAAGACTTGTAGTAACGAAAGTGGAACGAATGATTGTTTGTAATCTTGGTTCTCATTCGCAGGATCCCAAGAATAGCCGCTGGGTGGCCGATACTGGACGACAGATCCTCACAGACCTGCTCTGTCTCGGTGATAAGGATCCGAAGGATTTTCTCGTCGCGTACGAATCGATGCTGGATTTTCTTCAGAACCCAAACAACTGGATCGACATCGAGCTGGAGCTTGAATCGCGCAACGTCAAGGCGATGACGTTCTACGATGTCGTGCTGGACTTCATCATACTGGATGCGTTCCGTGACCTGGACGCGCCACCGAACAGCGTCCTCGCCGTCATCAACAACCGTTTCCTCTCGAACGGCTTCAAAGAGTCGGCCCTAGCGACGGCCGTCTGGTCGGTGCTGAAGGCGAAAAAGCGCATGCTAAAGTTCCCGAACGGGTTCATGTCCCACTTTTACTGCATCACCGAGCAGCTGTCTCCGCTGATGGTGTGGGGTTTCTTCGGGCCGAACGAAAGCCTTAAAGCGGTATGCCAATACTTCAAGGACGAAACCATTGGCTTCCTGAGCGATATCTACAGCTTCCAGAAGTGTCGCTTCACCACCGTCGAGGAGCTGGCGGAAGACATTCTCGAAAATATGCGCAAACGAGTTAACAACATAGGCGTCAAGTTCAATCAGTAAATTCGCGGTAACGGTTTTGTTTCGTGGTGTGGGTCCACTTGCTTGCGGTGAAGCATTATTGTATTTTATCCTGGTGTTGCGTTCATTCTAATTTATTCCATTTATGATACGGATGGAACTTCATTCGATAAGGGAAGGAACTGTTTCGTTTCGGTGTGTAAGGATCACCTTAAATTCTAAAAACCGCGCGCTTGTATAACCATAAGTGTAGGGCACCAAACCTGGTGAGCAAACAAGCGGACTAGTTTAGTACAACAAACCATAAATTAAGCATCTTCATGGGTTCGAAGGAATCACAGACCATGTTGTTAATACCACGTAGAGTTTCGGAGGCTACAAAGACAGCTAAGCGTAGGAAAATAGCTTTAATAAATTGAGAAATAAATTGCTCATTACAAAACCCGTTTCACTACTGTCATCTCCAATTCAAACAAAGCCACGTTTTGTTTCGTTATTACTTGGGAATACATTTTGCCGATAGCGGCTTGCAGCTGCTTTTCTATATTGACCGATTAATTAAAATTAATAGATTGCGATTAAATAAATATCCTGTTGTCGCGTTACGACAAAGCATCGTTGCAAAAGGAATAATGTTATGATACCAGAAGCGGCTTACCACACACTGGATGAGAATGGAATCTGCCAGCGATCTCTCTACTTGATGCTTTGCTGCAGTTTGGTCATATGTTCCTCAAGCTTCTTTACCTCCTTGTTAACGTTTTCTAAATTCTGTGCAAATGCTTCCTGCACGCCGGTGAGCAGCGTCTTGTTGGCGGCCACTCCATTCAGGATGGAAGCCTGCGTGGTTTCCAGCTCGGCAAACAGTTTGCTAAAGTTTGTGGCTGCAATGGAGACGGTTTACAAAGCGTTAGCAACGACACTTCATGGGTGTTCCCAAAGGTTATTACCGTATTTGTGCAATGATTCCAGCGTTTGCATACGGTGCAACATATCGGGTAGGATCTGCACGATCGGTTCGGTGCTTTTCGCAATTTCGTAAAGTTCCAAGATCTAAAACAAGCAGTGAATATCATGCTAACCGCAATCAGTTGTATTAGTGTTACAATTTACCTTTTGTTCCCGGTTAGGATCCTGCCCCGTGGCGTTCGATTTCTCCTGTATGCTGTTCATTTGCTGCAGCAAATTGCTCAGCCGCTGCTCGATCGTATCGAGCTGGGACGTTTTCAATAATGCCGCCTTGGCCGATATGTTCTGCACCGCTTCGATAAGGTTGCCCGTACCGGTAGTCCCGACTAGGCGGCTTATACGTTCCGGTTTTGCACCCACCGCCACCTCTAGCTGATGCAGCCGATGTTCCAGCTGAGCGACGCGTGCACTCTGCACCAGCTCGTTGGCAACCATCTTCGGATCACTGCTCGATACGGCACCCGTCTTTTTGTACTCCTCTATCTGGGCGATCAGTTTCTTCGCTTCCGCATCACCTCCGCCAGCTACCACCTCACTGCCAATGACCTGTTCCAGCTTCAGGCTCTCCAGCACCTTCTTCGCGGTGCTGACCACCCCAAACACCGTCTCGTAGGAAGCTTTTTCCTCCGCCGTACGGCCGGTATCCGCACGGGAAGCTTCGATTTCTTCCATCAGCTCGTTCATTTCGCACTTCAAACGGTGGCAACGTTGCAACGGCGTTTCCCGTTCGCCTTCGCCCGCCAGCTCGTAGTCGAGACTGCGTGCGTCATAGCCCAGGCGATTCTTCCGGCCTATGCCGTCAGAGAAATCCACATCCCCGGTAAGGTACTTGCCGCGGAACTTCCCAATCGAATCCTTGGTTGATATATGCAGCCGCTCGATCGCATCGTTCACGGGCTCATCCTCATCGTAATCCGAAGTTTCGGCTTCGTTCACGTCCGGAGTCTCGTACACGTCGGGCTGATCATGAGCCTGCAACAAGCAAACGCAAGAGCCGATGTTAGTGTGAGCGGTAGGGTTGCTAAATGAAATTTACAGTGTGCAAAACACTCACTATGTAAGGCAAATATTGGAACTTTGGGTCTGCCATTATACGACGGGTTTTGCGATAGTTTTGCGACGAGAACGAAAAGAACTTTTATTTATGCTGAACGGTATTCCTGCAATTGTTGACAGTGGATGACATCACTTTGATAGAGAGAGATGGATATATCCGTTGACAGCGAACGTCAGCTGTCCAATTCGGTGACAAAATCTGCTGATTAAATTACCTTAAAAACAATTTTTTATGTTGAAAAAACTACAAAATCTTATAAAATATGCTAATTAATCGTTTTCCACTCCAACTGCTTTACATCAACACACGATTACAATACAATTGAATGATTGATGATTACCACCACCAGGTGGCGCTACCCGGAAGTGAGAACTGTTATACGATGACGACGATAGAGCCTGCAATGTACATTTGAAATTGAAACACGTTTACGCTGTAATTGGAACTGAAGTGGAGCAGCAAAGCATAATGTCATCAGTTGGTAGAGCATCGAATCGTTCATTAAACTTACTTTGAACCCACCTACTGATCTCTTATTGAAATGTTTAGTTTATTGTTCCAATTTATGATACATTCACAGGCAACGAAACGTGCAAGATGTTCCCATTACTAGTTTCCCTCTCAGAACGGCCATCAAATCCGAAGCGTTAACTGAACAAGAAACAAAACCGAGCGAGTGCACGTAAGTACACACTACCATTTTTCTTTTCCATTACGTACCCTATTTTTCTAAAGCTTTCGTTTTTTTCTTCTTTTAGATAACACGCTTCCCTTTTCCAACTGAAGCAAGATGAAACAATTGTTTGAAGGAAAACATTTGCATCGAAAACATTGATCGGTCTCCCAAAAACGTTACTGTAATACGGTAGCCAAACAAAAGTTAGCGTGATACTCGAATGGCAAATTAATTTCACAAATCTTTTTGCTAAGCTTCCACACGCCCTCACAGAACACTTTCCTCTCAATCCCGCTAACGTCTCCCATCAACTGCATCATTTTACACACCGAGCTGGGGAGTAGTTCTTACGACAACGACATAAAAACGTGAGGATAAATTTTAAATATTACTACTTTGCTAAAAATTCGTCGTATTTGGACGAGGTTTACACTATGAGTTTTGGGCGTTGTTTCATTTCCTATTTAGTCTATAGAAATGAGGACACTGCGATAAGTGCGGTTGATGCATTTTAACCGATAGTTGTTGTCTGAATCAATACAGAGGACTGTTGGCTGTATGTTTTATTTACTACGAATCCAAGGATGTGAAGGTTTTTCCCCTAAGCTGTATCTAATGTCCCACAACTCCACTCATCGACTGCATTGCGTCAGCAGCTGCCATCGCAAGAATATTGGCTACTCTTTTGAACGAGATTCGCAAATGAGTTGTGTTTTGAAAGTGGCAAAATCTGGAGCAAACGATTCAACGGGGTTTCTGCTTAAGTAGGAGTAACAGCACAAACACAGGGCGGTGTGTTTTTGCAAATGTACGGTACAAACGGGAAACGCGAGCTTTTAAGTTATCATTAACCAACTTCGGCTGGATAATGTAGGAATGTATTCACATAATTTTAGCTAACTGTAGTTTAGTAGATCCGTGAAGACTCTCCTTAGTTTCCTCACCTGCTTTATATCGCAAGTAAAGTTTGGGTTAAGATTTGTATGATAATTTCCTCTTCTCTTTCAAACTTCTTCCGTCGATTCGTTTTTAAGAAGTCTTCATCACTGATATTGTGCGTTTAAGTCTACTGCCAACACGATTTCTTCACATTTCTCAAACAACAGGCGGCTCTCTTGTTGAAATATATTACACACGACGTTGAAAAAAAAGAAAAGACAATACAACTGAAAGTAAAAACTTAACGCAAAATAAAAGTTATAGAAAAAATAAACACAAACTAAGTATTAATAAAAACGATTATATTTGTTCTTTGATTTAACTTAAGTATTATAAAAATGACGGATTAGCGTGCTGCTACGACTTACTCACAGAGATACTTCTCGTATCGGATCATTCGTTAGTTAATTTCTCTTGCCGTACGCTTGATGCATCACTCTTCTTCTTTGCCACTCACGTGTGGACGCCACAAAAGGATATTAATTATAAGCAAATTTTATACACAAATAATAGTTATAACATAACATGTTACACACGGGTAGTAGTATTAGGTTGAATCTTTTGGAAAGGATGGTCGGAGCAACAAGTGTCGCGGGAGTTATAATAATAATAATATTCATTACTTCTAATATTACTTGAATGTGTAGACATAACCCCTAACAGATTGTGTTACCACCAGACTAACGATGTACGACTCTTGTTTTGCATCCAAGGGCGAAAGGAGCGAAAAACAGTGGGAAAGAATAAAAGGAAATGAAATGAATATATAAAAGAAGATTAACGAGTAATAATTAGCAGTATAATATAATTAGTCTTTAATGTATAACCTTTGTTATTACTTCCTCTCTCGTTATTAATATCTCCGAGCGCACTGTATTAACGGTAATGGTTTGCGTGTATTAATAATTTATATAGCAGGTTTTAATGCGCATTCACATGTTCTAGTTCGTTTAAACGTTCCTATCGCTGTATTTCTTTTTCGCGTGTCGCTGGTATCGCACGACTTTGCTTTACGCTTACATTGCTTGTCATATCGCTATCAGTTTGATTTAATCTTAATGGTTTAACTTATACCTTACAGCTTCAAAACAGAAACAAAAGAAACAACAGCTATCCCGGACGAGTGCGACAGAAAAGGGTTAATGAATGAGTGGACTATACCCAAAGAGAACGTTGTTTTAGCGGAAACCGAGGAGAAACATATTAGTTGCAGGAATGTTGCCGTAACACGAATTGTATGCTAGAACAATCCCGACCACTGTTTAGACATAGAAATTCCTTCCATTGACTCCAAAAAGATTAAGAAACGTTACGGAACAGGAGTATATATTGATCTTACTAGGCTAGCCTAACTAGGGATGACTTAGCAGTTCCCCTCTTCTACGTAGTTGCCCATTCCCCAAGAACTGTTTGTCTTTTGATGATCCCCTTCAGTTGGTTTGCGACATTGGTGAAACGACAGCGAAGTGAACGTTAGAAAAAAATATATATATTTAAGAAAAAATATATAATAAGCAAACAAATACTACTTCCCACAACAGAAGAAGGAACAAAACATTCCAAATATAGCTCGAAATTAATAGGGAAATAAACGGTATACAAATGTATAGAGCCATGTGCAATATATCTCTACACCTCGCCAAAGCGCAACTGTTTCTAAATGATCAGTTTCTTTTGGCTGGTTTTGTTGAGTGAAGAATCGAAGGACGAATACTATGACTTTTTGGCAGATGATGCCGCTGTCCGAAGGAAGGTGGGATGACGCGTGATACTGGTAGAAGTGGAAGAGAGAGGTGAAGCAAGAAGAGGACTCCCGGTATTGCGCGGGCCTCAAATCACCAGCGCCATATCCTTTTTGCTCGGCAGGTTTGCCTTCTTGCCCTGCCACAGCGAGTTGTGTATCGTGAACGCGTCGATTGTTACGGTGAGGTGTTTGGTGTGCACTTGGGTGAAACATTTACCGCCCGAGTTGTATCTGAAACGGAAATACAGTTTGTATTGATTCAGTGGAAACTATCGAACCGGACAAATCCCGCTTGGAATGGGAGAATGCTTACTTGAAGAACTTGTCGAACATTACATCGTCGACCTGGCTCGGGCCCGTACCGTACAGCTTGATGATTTGCTCGTTCTCCGGCCAGTAACCGTAGAGGGCGCGGAACTGGCAGCCGGCATCGCGGAACAGCACCAGGAAGTGCTTCGCCTCCGAGCGGGCAATCTTTTCCAGCACCTTCTGCTTAGCGTCGCGGTTTACCGCACCCGGGAAGACACAGTACTCGACCGCATTCAGGATGATGCCACGATTGGATTTCGTAGCCGGTTGCTTGTACAACCTCGGACCTGCAATAAAGCCAACAATCGCGCAAACATTAGTGGACGCGTGTAACGATGTTCACTCACGCTGTTAAATGCTAAATCGCATTACTGATACGACAGTTAAAATCATGAGCGAGAAAGAGCACAACTTCCAAGCACAACTACAGACCGTTGTAATCCATCATGGAGCTCGCGTTGGACGAAATGTCGCTGGAACCATCGTCAAAGCCGCGGCGCTTCGTGATCAACCCGGGTGGCAGTGAGCCCGGACCGGACGGCGAAGGCAGATGGCGACTCGATGGGCCCATTCCCGGTGACGGTGCTCGCCTCGGTGGTGTCGCCCGGCCCAATCCCGAGTCGGAGTCTAGCGGGGCGGTGTGTTAGTGCCAGTGAGGCGTACGACATCCATAGCGGGAGTGTAAGAGAGCGGGATGAAGGCACGCGCACACGGGCAAGATGGCATGAACACGCGCAAATGGAACAACAAGTAGGAGTTGGTTGCAGTTGCGATTTTTTTGTTTGTTTGTTTTGTTTTGCGAAGTGCCATGAAGAGATGTTGTAGGAGGAGATACAATAAAAGAATTTGAATCAGTCAAATTGTCAGGCAAAGGTATGCAGCGGCGCAGTTCATTGTGATTAGGGAGAGGATGTGGAAAAGGGGAGCGGGTGGGCACGAGCATATTAGATGAGGGGAAAATTGGTACATGGTTGTTCAGTGCACGATCACGATTAATGGTTATTAAGCAGCATTGCATTTTTATGCAGCCTTTTTTCTTTTTTTCAATTCCAATTTGGTTAGAAAACAGAATACAAA
Organism: Anopheles minimus; assembly: GCA_000349025.1. Taxonomy (NCBI): domain Eukaryota; kingdom Metazoa; phylum Arthropoda; class Insecta; order Diptera; family Culicidae; genus Anopheles; species Anopheles minimus. Next base: position 9,266,245 of record KB663943.1, on the reverse strand, counting down.
ACGAAAACAATACAAAATAAGCGATATAAAAAAAAATACATACAAACAAAAGAATAAAAAAATGGAAAAGTTAATATGAGCATGACATGAATGATAAAGAGACAAAAGAACAACCAGACTCGTTGAAGGAACCCAAATTCACTAATCAGTGTAGTGAAAAAAACCGCCACCTCGTAAAAGTAGAGTTCATTGGTGTCCTTTTATAAACGGTCCTGATGAAAGTGTTAATGCCTACCAGCAGCTAGAGTGTTATTTGTGCTGCCCTCTTGCGTTAATCTTTTACACTACTGCTGTCTTCTAAATACGGTTAGTGTATTAAGGATTAGTGTAATATTATTACAACGCATAAAGCTCTTTACGGCACCATCTTAAATCTACGGTGATAGGCGATAATTTATGCTTCCTACTTAAACTAATGCTACTGTTATGGTTTTAACGTTTGAAAGTATTTCGTTATACCATCAAATACACCAAGGAATTCTCCAAACCCAAGTTTACCTTTACCACCAAACGTTTTGGTTGGTGAAAACTTTCTCGCAAAAGCATCTATACCGTGTGGTGGATCATTTTTGTACTTGATTGCATTAAACGATTGCCGACGTGTTTTTTCCATCTTCTGACTTGGGTTACTCTCTATCGTTAACCGTTGAAAAATATTCACTAGACAATGCTTCAAATTGGACGAAGAGCGTCCACCGCCGTGCTTCGTTTCTGATCGATTTGGCAGCTGTTGATTAGTCATATCGGATTGCTTAACGCGTTCTGTATCACCACTGTTTCGCACAAGTTCAATCAGTTTATCTGTTTTGCTCTCAAGAACTGTGTCCGTTGATGACTTAAGAATTCCCTTTCGAACGCTACCGTCTTCTCTTCCGGATCGCAGACTTTCGTACACTGCCAGACATCGATCACAGTACCAATGATGGAGATTTTCCTGCTCATCCAGTGGTAATCCTTCGAAACGGACGTACGAAGGCACTGCCACGGTTCGGCGGTACGCGGATCTCCGATCGAAATTTCCATTGCCGAGGTGCGAAAAATCTAACCTTCCGAGCGAGGCAAATTCGCTAATCGTTGCACAAGATACACACAGCAACATTTCGAAGCTGCTAATCAACGATCGATCACTATCTCAATTCTCAAGATGCACTATTCCACTGTGTTGCACTTGTCAGCCGCCTACAGAACAACTTGCTTCAGTCAGAAAGTATGAAGATCTTCTCACAAAGCCAACGTAATGCAACGATCTTCACCGCTAAAAATATTAGCTACAATCAACAGACCTAAGACTAACGAAATAACTGGGACTGTTATGAGCCGACCGTGGACAGCAAATGGACAAGAATGACGTAGTTCTGCTCCGATCGAGAAAACAGCATCGCACATGCTGTGAATGTGCGAGACCACCAACCACCGTTTGTTTATCGCCAGCGCATATACAATCCGCTTCTCGTGCATTATTGTCGGGGCCTCGATTGAAACTAATTACGATTCATTTGCGAACGCACAGTGGCACAAAACTAAGAAAAGTGACAAAACACAACGTTTGTATGGGTGAAAGATCTGTAGTATTATATCCAAATAAACCCAACCGAGAGCAGAAGAAAGCGTGTATATCAAACGAAGAATGTATAGAAGTGCAGAAATCATTAAAATAAAAATTAATAACCGGAATTACGAACGCAAACTAAATAAATAAACCCATGGAAAGAAAAAAGTGAATAAACCCTTCAAGTATGAAACAGGAGCATTTAATTTACCATAAGACAAATTATGCGGAAGTGGTTAAAGTATTTGGTAGTAAAGTAATAAACCCCAAATTATACCACCACACATGGGATAGTGTTTGTGGAGCTTAAACAATTGCAGCGCGCCCATTCTAAAGGAGAGCAGGAGAGACCTGCGCTAGTTTCCCGTTACCATTTAACCGCTCCCAGTAGGTTCAGTGTGCATATGGTCGTGTGGATGTATGTGATGGGGGAGTCGGATATGCAGCATCTGTCGGTGGACCACGCGCATATGTAGAGACTAAATCGTGTGAGAGGAGTTCTTACCGCATAGATTCATTAGGGAGTTTGATTTACGTCCCCGGAAATTGGCACCTTTCGCTAGCGAGATACGGGACAGTGTGCGGCCCCGTTCGATCGTGGCTGGTTCTGGAAGAAGCACAGGAGACATGAAGATTTACGTGTGTACGAGGTGAAATAGTCGCAAGAACTAAAGTCCAACTTTATCGGCGTTCCTCGACCGAACGTGAGCAACAATTGTGTTGAATGTTTAACTTAGTTACGCATTTTGAAACCGTATAGAGTGGTAGAGAGAGAAGGTTCTTACAATAAATTTAATTAATCCTAATTCGTGGCGTTTTTGTGAACTTCTGAAATTGTTAAATGTGGCCCTCTAGTGGCAAAAATAAACCAAAGCTTTGGAAGAAATTCCATTATCTTCGTAAATCATTAATTTTGTATAAGAAAAGCACGTACATCTCGCAAGGAATATATTTAATATTCCTTAAGTATTCTTTATGTATACACTGCTAAAAAACGCCACCAATTAGGATATAAAATAATACGTTTGTTTATACTATCACAATAATGTAAAGTAAAGAAAAGATTGCCATTTTCATGTGGTATATATAGAAAGGACAATAATAATTTCTATATACTGAACTATACTCTGTGCTACCAAATTAAACAGAAATGTCTTAGTAAGCGGAAAATTCTCAAGCTTTTATGGTCCCACTTTCCCAGATTTGTTGAATTGAATAAAACGCGGGGGATTCAAACGTAACACCGAAGCCCCATTTAGATGTGCAGAAAACATTTGTAGAAATAACCAAGAACTTGTGAGTGTCCACAAAAGTGTACCGCACTGTTGCCACACCGTTCACATGCCACCATTTTCGCATGTGCCAAATTTAAAGGTGAATTTGGGTTGAAAGTTCAATGAATATAGTGGATGATAAAATCAAGCAAAACGTTACCAAGTTAAGCATGCATAAAGTAAGGTGTAATTTAGTGTTCATAATGGTATTTATCATTTTAAATCACTATTCAGTTACTTATATAGTGAAATTAAATACGCAGTTTGTTTCGATCAGAAAATGATTAAATTTGGTTAGATTGGTTAATCGGATTAGTATAGTTAGTTTGTTTTAGCTACTCAACTAGCAAAGCAAAAGCGCATTCTACTGTTTCGAAACAGCATATTGTTGTATCTTCGTAGCGAAATCACATGAAAACGGTCTGACGGGAAAAGATACACGGCGCATTGTTAAGGCAGTAGAGAATTAAACCATCACCAACCTCTTCCTGTTTTGTATGATCCACGGCGTCCGATCGGCGTTGAACTACTGCTGGGGTACTCGTCCGGTGATTCTGGATATGTTTTGTTAAGCAAATTGAGTTGCAAAGTAGTACCCCCGTACAGAACAGCGTGATAGCGGTAGTAGTATTTATTACACAACGTCAGTGTAATGTGGTTATTTTTACATTTACATTACATTGGTGGTGCGTTAAGCAGAGTGATTCAAGATAGAAGAAAAGAAGATAAGTAGACATTAAAGGGGTTAGATAGTTGTAGAACCAATCTTAAAAGTACGATTTGTTTTGCACAATTTATCACTAGAAGCGAAACTTTACACCACATAATAAGACTACCATTAAAATAAAACAACACTTATTTGTCAAAGTTTTTGAATAACTATTTGAAGCCGTTGTATCTGTCAAATAACCAATTGTGTGTAATTAATTTGCCATTTCATCCTCACCAATAAATAAAACATTAAAACAATCGAGAATAAAAAAAACTTATACAATAAATGCAACAGCTTTCCAAATAGCTGTGAAGTTTAATAAATTATTTAAATAACATGAATAGACCAAATGAAACCAAACGTTACCTCTGATTGCAAGTGAATCCTGTGATCCCCGGTAGTAGTCTCGACGTATCGTGTTCGAGGCACTATGCATACCGAGACCTGAACGCGAGGATATTCAAGCAGGATCGTCGTGTAGATCATGGAAATCATAATTGAAGCCGGAAACGGAATTCACAGACACATACACAAGCATTCGCACATAACAGAAGAAGAAATAAAAAAAAAAACAGAACATAATGCAAACACATAAAAGATTGAACAAATCAATGACTAAAATTCAATTACGCTTATAAAGAGCGGACACTTTTGTATTGTGTTCAGCAGACAGCACATAAGCGCATTTCGGTTGAAGCAGACTGGGAATCATTCGCCTTTCACTTACCGGTCAAATTCGAGTTTGAACCCTTCTTGCCCCGGCTGCTCAAACTGGACGCTTCACTCAGATCAACCGAGCCGGACTCAACGTGAATCGTTTTCGGTCGGGGACGGGTCAACTTCTGCGTGCGCAATTTAGCTGCCGGCATCGGAGTCGAGTGTGCCGTTTGATGGAGCTGCTGCTGATACATCTGATGCTTCAGTTGCAACTCGCGATCGATTGTCTTTCCCTAGAATTGTCGGCAAAAAAGGGAAAATCCGTGAGCATTCGACTGGAAGAATAATTACATTACATCCTTCTTACTTCTCTCTCCGCTTCCTCGATGGCTTTCTTGAGTTTGTGTGCTTCGAGGATCGCTTGGCGGCGGGCGAACTGTTCCTCCTTTTTGCGGGCCCGTTCCTCTTCCTTTTCACGTTCCTTCTCACGACGTTGCATCGCATCGATTTCTTTGCGTGCTTTCGCTTCTTCCGCTTGCTGTCTCCGCTGTAGGGAGAGCAGCATTATTTTCTCTTTTTTCCGCTCCATCTCATCAACGGAAGTCTGTAAGGAACAAAAAGGGGAAACAATTTAGCATGGTATTTTGTGTCACCGCATTGTGACAGTCTGACTGTACCTGATCGTTCGATACATCAATGACAATCTTGGCTTTCCGCTCGGTCTCGCTACCATATCCATCGCTGCTATTGTTGTGACTGCTATAGTGCCCGTTGCCACTTATCGAGTGGTCCTCCATCGCGTACCGTCGATCGCCAACATGGTCCATGTTCATCTGCTGCTGGTGCATCATCATCATCGGGGACGCTGGTGCAGCCGCACTTCCAGCAACATTCAGCTTGTGCATCACCGGCTCGAACGGTGACACGCCACTGTTGTCGGCGATGATGCTCTTCCGCGCATGCGACGCGTTGTGTTCCTCGTTAAAGCTGCTTGAGAAGCTGCTCGCCGTCTTCACACTGTACGTTCCAAAGTTGTTGGCGTTGGTTTCTACTTTACGTGCACGCGATCGACCAACAGCCAAACGCAGAATGAGCGATAAGAGGAAGATACAAAACAGCAAATAGGTACGGTAAGTACACGAGAGGGAAAGGAAAAAAAGAAAGTTCACTGCTTTTATTGACTACTGCACGCTCGGCCTCGTTGTCCCAAAAACAGACGGGAGTTCAATATTTAGTCAGTATGTGTTTCCATGTGCGTACGTGTACTTGCCGCGTTCCGCATGAGCTGACACTTTTGGATGTGTTTCTTCTTAAACCTTCCACCTTCGCAGGTGTAAAAATGATCAGATACGTGTCGAAAGTTGAACCCGTAGTAATACGTTAAATTGTCAAAAGCTTGATGAGGAACGCAATAAACCTACTCATCCACAACTGTTAATCAGCGTCATGTGCTGACAACACCAAGAAACGCCAGCAACTAATAAGCATTTGCGACCCTAAGAAAGTAAAACTGCTTTGTTGGAGAAAAAAAGGAACTCATACCTCGTGACGAAGTCTTTTCGATCATGCTGTCCCGGCGTTTTTCACCCTCGTTCGAATCGCTGGCAAGAGATTTGTCCTTCTTTGGTGAACGCTTTGTTCGTAACGGTGGCTTTGGCCTTTTCGGCTGTTCGTTGTCGAATGAGATGTAGAATCCCTTTTCGTTCACATCTTCTTGTGGGTCCTGAAACAAAGGGTAGTCGTATATGTAAATTATAAAGTTACTCACACTCTCTACATTTCATTCAACTATCCACCACATGAGTAGTTGTGAGCTACTTACATGGAAACTGTTCGAATTGAGACTTGGCCGCGTCGGCGACGGTATTCTGTAAGTACGGTTACCGCTTGTTATGTTTAGCTTGCTCAAATGCTTATCCAGATCCTGCACGTTGCCACCGGCACTGTTTCGCAATCCGGCGGGACCTTTGCTACTACCATACAGTGCGTCCAGCTGTTGCTGCTGCTGGTGCTGCTGTTGCTGCCGCAGGCCAAAACTATCATTACGTCCACCGCTCTTCGATGTGTTGATCTCAATGTCACCCGTGTCCTCATCGCCAATGAAGGAAATGCTTTGCGGTGCCATATCATCGATCGGCGGTGACAGTGGCATACTGCGATTGTCACGATAGTCTCCACCACCGCCCATCATAGGGCTTCCGGCCGATGGACTGTTCCCGTTGCTAATCATCATCTGTGAGATTTGATTGCGCACCTTGCTATGCTGCGGGCTGGCCGCTGTTTGACCGCCGCCACCGCCAAGATTATGGTGAGGATGATGTACCTCAAACAGGTTTTGGAATGACTGCTGACTGCCACCACTGCCACCGCTTCCAACACGTCCACTACCACCACCGTACCCACTGTCCCCATCACCACCGTTGTGGTGAAGCGAGAATCCGCTACTCGGCGCCGGGGATTTATTGTAACCTCCCATAGTATTCGTCTTCGGACCATGGTTCCAAGCGTTCACGTCCACCATGCTGTTGTTCGGGTTATCGTTACGTCCGGAAATGATTGGAGATCCTCCGAGAGGAACCCCAGACGCCGCGGCCGACTGTGCCCACGTGCGGCGCTGTGTCGGCTGAGGAGGAGTAGAGTTATTTTCGTGCAGGAAAAATTGTCCTCCGTGCGGTTGTTGCGGTTGCGGGTCTTTCATCTCCGGTGTATGCTGCTGGTACGGATCCCGATAGTGATTCGAGTCTTGATGATAGAACTGTTGCTGTTGTTGCTGCTGTTGTTGTTGCTGCTGCTGCTGTTGGTGTTGATCCATGTTCAAGTACGGATTCGAGGAGTATTGGTGGCTTTCCTTATTCATTGTTCGGTACTGATTTCCACCGTTGTGTTCACTTATAAGTTGCGTTTGGCTTTGCTCACGGCTGTACACTAGATGGCTGTTATTGTTCGGATGGTGACCATAGTTCACCTGTTGCTGAACGTACTGACCCTGTTCATTAATATACTGCATCGTGTGTTGCTGCTGGTGCTGCGCAATGTACGGATCACGGCTTGGTGGGCGCATCCCGTAATTGATCGGCGATGACTGCTGCTGTGGCAGGTGAGGACTAGAGCCGAACATTTGAGTATTCATCGGACGATACGTGTTGGCTGGGATGCTTTGCTGTGATCCATACTGCTACAAAACGAGAGGAAAAGCTCAGGTTTAGCATGATTATTTGTGAACATAGTTTTCCTGGCATTTGATCGCATGTTTTGTGAGCACTTTGATTATAAGTGTTGCAATAAATTTTCCAAAGCTTTCGTATTATGTTAAGCATAGTAAAATTAAGAAAATAATTTGATGAAATAGATTTCGAGTGAGGGAAAACACACTGTATGGGAAGTTCGTTTGCAAAGCTATCATGTATGTTTGAAATGGACGTCAAATGGCCCATCAATGAATGACGACGATTAGAATGTTAACCAAAATGTGGTGATGGAGACGAACAATTTACCTGATTGAGCAGATTGGCTATCTGCTGCGCATGCAGTAGCTGCTGTGCCTGCAGGGTTTGGGCTTGAATTTGATTCTGCTGCTGGGTGAGACGCTGTATGTCCGCCTGAATATCGTGCAAGTTGGAGTTCATTTTCGAAATGCTTTGCTATTGGTTTGTGAGGCATGGGTTTTGTTTTGCATTTATTTTGGTTGATGTTGTTGTCATTGTACCGTGAATATTGATGAGGGCGGAGATTGTTAGTGAGCAAAGGCAAGCAAAACAAACGGTATACGTTATACCGATCGAGTATGAGTGAATGCATACGGGTAAGGATCACAAAAACGAATCGCATCACAGTAAGATGAAGATCCAAATATGATGGAGCGATGGTTAACAGGGAGAACAGTTAATCCATACGATCATATGATAGTTTGAGCATTTAAAGCCATTGTGAAAAAGAATGGGTGTGGAGTAAAGAGAGAGAGAGAAGAATATGAAAGTAAACAAAACGAGCGATTAGAATTTTGTTACGCGCAGTTCAATGTTAGGCGATTGATGTACACAACAGTGTTAATGCATGAAGGTAAAACAGATGAGAAAAAAAACAAGCATACAACCAAAACAAATAACACCACAACATGAAAACGATCGGTAACGTTATTTACTTGATACTGTTCCAGGTCCATGTTCTCCAGATCGGGAGTCTTCTTCGGTTCGATTATTTGTGCATTCCATTTCTGCTCATACTTGCTGTGGTCATCCAAATCCTGGTTATAGTGGTAGTGTATCACAAGCAGATAGGTAGAGAGAAAAAGGACACGAAAATATATAGATCTTATTAGCCCCCTTACACTTTTCCGCAAACTTAAAACCATTAGTGGAACTTCTAGAGTTGAGTAACTTAAAATGAAACAAGCCCATGCATTAGAATAGAATGTAAATAGAAATAAGGTTGAATTTTCTAATGAACGGCCGAATGCCAACGGATGATGATGTGTTTTTGAAATCCGAATCTGAAGTATACTGTTTCGCTTTATGTTGCTTACAGATTAGGCAGAGAGTTTATAGTTATTCAAACACCCAACAATATCAGTTATTACGCCTACAGTACCTTGAGGGAACATGGTCGTTCCGCTTTTTCTACTACAATCTCATCGTCTACTACCGTAGCCCCGTCGTTCGATTCTTTCGAGGTGGATTCCGGCTCGCCGGCGACATTGCTGCCACTTTTGCTCTGTCCAGCCCGGTTGTCGGGAGAAGTATGGTGAGCGGTGCAGAAGAACGCACCCAAAGTAACATGTTTTCGGTACGATCACGGTGGATACAACGTACATATATACAATCGCGCGTGGGATATTTTTTTTTCGGAAATTGAATTTGAAGTTGGTGGTGATGTTGAAAAGAAGAGATAATGGGGCCCAAGTTCACAGGCGCGCGTTTATGATGTGTTGATTGGTCGATATTGGTTTGCATACAGGAGGCGCAGCAAAAAGGACGAAATGAAAGAAAATAAACGGTTGTTTGAGCGTGAACGTGAATCGTGAACATATAATATAAAATGCGGCTATCACAAAACAAATCTCTCTCAAAAACAAACACACTCACACACTCGTACGACTTGGTGCGTTTCATTTATCAAGCGCTAAGTTGCAACGGAAGCACTAAGCCACTAAAGAACTGTTCAATGTAAAACAGACAAATAAAATAAATTACCATAGCATGGCGTTAAATAGCAAAGCAATGAAAAACATATTTTTCGTTTGGTAAACATATTTTTAAGCTGGTTCACTCTGAGCTAGTGTCATACATTTGCGCAACGAAAGGAAAAGAAAACAGTGTTTAGAGGCGTAATATTTTAGGCACTTCTTACCAAGCGTTGATAATACAATGAGTGTGCAATAAAAGCAACAGATCGAATTTCGGGTGACATCAAACTCAAATCAAATGCTTCTATAAAAATGGTGGGAAACAATGTTCGAAGGAATCGCACGACGATTGTGCCACGAATGCCGCTACCAGATTACCAAAACCAGACTGAAAAAGGTCTATTAAAACCGAAATTTACACACTTCATACCAAATCCTACCACCTGCAACTTCATATTAGTGTGTTTGTTGTGTGCGTTCATATTAAACTGTGACTGTGAATTTGTACAACAGGTTTTTTGCTCCGTTAAGATGATTGATAATGTTAAGGAAAACAACAAGGATTTGTGCCAAAACTTGGAACCGAGAAAAGAAGATTGGCAACAAAAGATATATTACCACAACAATACTGTCTACTGTACAAAGTGTTTGTTTCGACCTTGTCCTACATCTCTTGCGCTGATCATGAGAGGCTTTTTTCCATAATAAAATAATTCCAATTTGATTTTTTTAGCGTCTCATGGAACAACACTCGTAATCCCGAATTAGTAACACACATACACACTTCTACGATTGCCACAACCATCCCCACGTCCCCCTGGGTGGGTCTCGGTTCCAGTGCACCCCTCACCTTGCTAATTGCTTGTAAAAAAGCCTGTTTGCCAACCGTTTGTAGCTGCTTCGTCCAGGCAGTTTCAATGCGACGCTTTTCCTGCTCGATCAGACGCCGCTTTTCCTCCAGCTTCAGTTTGATGGTCGAGATCTTCGTTGCATCTTCCAGAGGTTGTGAATCGTCTAAAATAGAAATGTTAACGTACAAAATTTGCCTTTCTTAAGACTGTAAGGAGTTAGGAGAGGAACGCTGCTTACCGACATCGTCCATTTTCTGTACGCTTATGGCTTGCTGTTGCCAGGTAGTTGTATTTGGCAGAGTTGCAAACGATGTTTTTCGTCGCGGTGTTAGCTCAACCTCTGGAGCGGTTGCAGCGACTGCCACTGCCATTCCTCCCACATTACCCATTGCAGGTGTACCATCTCCATCGACAATATCGCGTTCTACGGAACTGCTTCCACCTCTGCCGGCGCTGCTACCATCACCGGAATGGTTCATGGGGCTGCTGTTGGAATGTAACGTGGTGCTGTTGTGACGCCGCAAGGTGCCACTGCTACTTCCGGGCAACTTTTCCGTGTCACGATCCTGTTTCTCATTACCCGAGTCTGTATCGTACCCAAACTGTATCGACCCACGGGCATCCGCCAACGAAGATCGTGCCGGGACGACCGGTTCTATAGACGTCAGGCTGGTGTTGGAGATTTTGCGCTCCCGCTCAAAGCGCCCGACCGTGTTCAGTTGATCCTGCGATCCTCCAAAGTTTTCAATCGTCAGCTGAGAATCATCGCTGAATGAATTGCGCCGTGAGCGTCGTCCTACCGGAAACAAATTATAGAAGGAGAAATATTAATATTTTTCACATTTATCTTGGGTCCTTACAGGATGTTAGTAGTAGAGGAAACAGTTAGACTTGTTTGCTATATTAACCGTTCTTTGCTTCTGGTACACTCGTTTTTTTTTTGTTAAATAGGAATAATGGTCTTAACCACACAAACATACAATCAACTAAATCGAAACAAGCAAGCATGATTTGGTGAGATGGAATGGAATTAACACTTTTGAAATGGAGAGTTAACACACAATAGCTAATGCAATCCTTACCTGAGAAACTGGTTTTGCGCGATTCTTCCCAATTGCTCGGCCGCCCTGCCGGGATGCTATCACCTAGAAGCACCACGAGAAGGGTTTTGAAAACGTAAAATATGCACCGATTCAGCAACTGATCTAGCCCTATCCGATTAAACAGCGCCATGACGATTACACTGTTCGATTACCAAATCCTATGGTACGTTCTTATTTTTGATTTAAAGATTTAAGTTTTCTCTTTCGGGTTTCACTCAACACTTAACAACGAAGAACTATGCACGCAACCATCATCGCCGAACTAACGGACGGATGAGCCCATCCATTCACAGTCCAGTAGTGAGGCCATCGGTACGACCAATTCGTCGTCACAAGCACTTGTTCTCAACTACCACAACGCGTGTCTTCTGCTCGTCGAACCATGACGACGACGACCAATGAACTAACGGGCAACAGGGGGGCTCTAGTACACAATCGCCTATGCTTTGAGGGTTCTTTTCGTGATCTACACACAACACACACACACAATCAAATAATCAAGATCTGGATGGATTATGATTTCCAATTGCCTCACTACACTCCCATCTGTTTGCTATCCTGTTCTCACTTCTCACTTTTTTTTTGTTCTTACGAACTGCTTGACGGACAACTAGACGCCCCAGCACCTGGGAGCCGACCGTCACGATTGGGTCTACTTCCGCACACTAACTGGCGGTGCATTACTGGATTGTGCCAACCGCAACCAACCTATCTCCACCGTATGTGGAACTTTTTTTGTTGCTCGTTCCAGCGTGTTTATTTTTGCTTCTTTATTTTCGTTACAGTTTTCCTGCCGCATGAAACGGTCGGTGAAATGGTTCAGTGAAGGTGAAATGGCAAGCACCAAGACTGGTGCCCAGTTTTGTGGCACACACATGCAAACCTCCGTTTCCAGTGGTCCGATAATTTAACGAATGTGGTTGTACTGTGGTAATAGTTTTATGTTTGCCACTTCTCTTGCAGACTTAATTTTTAGGGCTTTATTGTACATCGTCAAGTGCTTGCACTTCTCGTGAGATGCCCACACTAAATCCGAAGGAAAATGTAAGGCAATTAGTAGCCGAGAAGCGGCTACTGCACTTTCCCCATTTCTGTGCTCTGAAGGTACGAAGGTCTGAGCATATGTGTGTCTGATAATATCAATGATTCATGGTTTAATTCCTATCAGCTAATCTAACTATCCTCACGAATGGCGATTCTTGTTTGATTGAAGGGAATGTTTCATAAATTCCTAAGCAAAATATTCCCCGCCTTCAACATGTGTGATCAAAATACGCATTAATCATCATTTCAATTATTTCCTTGTTATTTCCAAAATTCATCTTCAATAAACGTCTATCATTAGAGAAACGTTTTGTATAGTTTTGCCTGCACACAGACAACAAGATGTCTTATCAGTCTGCGATATAAACAAGCCCGTTCAAAAAGACGAGAAAACTCGAAACGCAACCACCCACTCTCCGACAGAAATTGCCCATCCGTTGAGGACTCGTCATAAAGGAAAGCGAAATAAAGGTGTACCTGTAGCTGCTCGGCTTGTGGCGGAATGTCATTCTGTGGATGCACTATACTGTCGTTACTTGTTGTTTAAAGTAGCTCCGATGGATCGGTGATGCGTACAGCGTCGTGATTGACTTTCTGGTGTGTACATGTGTGTATGTGTCTAAAGCAATTGTGGACCGTTTGTGCCTATGAATTATAACGCGTGTGGTGTGCAATTGATTACAACAAATCATATTGATTACATTTGAATTATTGTTGCGAACAATCAATGCTGGTGGGTTTGGTGGAAAGTGAGTTTCGAGGTAAATAGGAAACATGTGTGCATTTCACCCCACCGTATGCGAATAATGTTTTAAAACGATGGTTGCCAAATGAATTCACTCGAGATGCTGATCGTAAATTAAATATAGAAATTGCGAAGTGGATTTCTTAGTGGATGGTGTAATGGATGCATACTGTTGGTTGCAAACAAATGACTAAATAAAAATGTCACGACTCTCCAGAACATTTTAGATCGAATATCGAAACATAAAAAAAAGAAAATTGAACGTATCAAATGCTAAGCTAAGCACCATTCAGAAAAAATCGTAGAAGTAATTTAAAATGTGTACGAAAGGGTAAAACTCATAACCATACAGGCTTCCGTATACGCATCAATCGTACCTCGTTCTTCGGCTTTCGAGTCATTATTCGTCTTTTCCTTGGCTTGCCTAATTCTGGCCGGTACCAGTGGTTCTTGCATTGAGGATAATGTTGGCACTCCTTTACTTCGGTGTACGACAAATCCTAAAATGAATCGGAAAGTTTCTTTGATTAGTAAAGGGTTTTTTGTTTAATAATTGCACAATATAAGTTACCTTCGTCGGGATCCGCCTGCTGGTACGGTGATTGCTGCTGTTGATACAACTGATGCGGTTGGTGCTGTTCTGGAATTTCCCGAGTTGAAATATGTTTCCTGAGTGTGCTGGCCGATGGTGACCGAGTGACTGTGAATTGAGAAAAACAGCGTTAGTGCAATTGTGGAACGCTCGTCGGGATAGCTTCTCGCTGTCAATGACTCTTTACTTTTGATGGAGAGATACTAAAACTATACATGAATAATAAATGAATAAATCTAGAAAACAATCAAACTAAAGAAAGCAAACAGATACAATGAAAAAGAATCACAAAAATACAAGGTAAAAACAAACATAATAAGAAACACAAATGTATAATGAAAAACTGAGATTGTTGCAAAGAAAGACATCACATAAGACATGCGACGCAAGGTCTAGCGAAGGTTACGCAAAATGGAAATACATTTTTTCATTTTAACTTACAAAATTGTACAAACGATACAAATGGAAAAGAAAAATCTAACAAAGTTATGCCAAAATGTACAAATGTGCATTGTATGCAAAAACAAAAAGTGTCAATGTTTCTACTTGTGTAAACATAATTGTAAATGAAATTCTGTTGCATAAAGCAAGCTATGCCTAAAGCATGTGCCGTTAGTTAGCAATCGCCTAGAAATGTGTAAAGGTGATTACACACAGAGCTGCTTGTAATGCAGTGACAACATCCCAAAATGAACAAAAGCGTGTGAAAAATGCAACTACCTATAGCACAACATAAACATGCAACAGTAAACCACGATCAAACCGATGAGCAACCGAGAACATATTTGCTTTGATCTACATAATCAACGCCTTAAACGGCGTTTTTATCATTAAGCGCCCTCTGTCTGTAGTCGAAAGAGCAGATAATTATCGACGATCGTACGCAGCAGCCCATCATCGGTACGCACACGCACAAATCGGCACGTGCTCCGCGAGCACCCCGAACAAATCGACGGAAGTACCAATCGAAAGCAAAAACGCCGGTCAGATCAACAAATTTCACTCCACTTCCAAACATTCTTCGTCGTGGATCGACGCAATCGTTGAAAGTGAAATGAATCTCGCCAAACAGTGATCGCAAACAAAACGCAACAAAACCATAATATTCATAACTCCCGCTATACCGGTCTCAGCTCAGGGCTAATTTGACGGTTCATGTTTGTTTTCTTTCGCCTTTTCCCTTCGGTTGCTAGTAAGATTTCCGGCAAATCTAGGAGATTGGAATTTGTGTGAGTGTTTTTTTCTTGTGGTTTCGGAAGAAGAATTTCACAAAGCTTTTTTTCTGCTTGCGATCGGCATGAAATCTTGAAGCAGTGAGTGGCACAAACACCGTACATAATGGGGTAAATAAGAGCGGCTTAATTTTCATATTACGAGAGCCCACTTTTCGAATTAGGTGGAAATTTCGAAACTATAATTGGAAGCAATGTATGTGAGTGCCGAAAAGCCTACTCCGTGCCAGATGGGAGAAATGCAAGTATCCAGGAATGTTTGTTTGTTGATGTAAGATTATTACGCTTCATTAATGTTTGAGGTAAAACAACCGAACAATTTCCATCAATGGAAAACGAAGCAGTAAATTTACTATTTGTTTTTACAAATGCTAGTGGTTACAGACAAACTATTAGTAAATTATTTAAAGTACTTGCGGTCAAAAATACAGATATTTCTGTGTATGCACGTTGTAGTACCTTTCAGATGAGGCTATCTCACCAAAAAGGAATGACTAATCGAGGGTTAATTTATTTGTACATTGTGAAGCTGGAATCCTAAGTTGCAACACTAGTACTAACTCCTTTAAAAGTATGTTACCTCTTATTGCATTAAGAATGTAACCTATAAATTCCTTTCATTCCAGTAAACACGAACCAGTAGTATTTCCATCTGCCACTTGTGGTAACTTGTTCGACAAACACAATCGCTCCACGAGCATTGTAGCACATTCCGGAAGCCCATCTTTGGACGATGCAAATTGGTTCAGTTTACGTTAGCTACTTTTGGCGATACTGACGCAATTTCAGATATGTTCATCTGAAACGGACCGTTAGGGTTTGTCAGTATGCACACGCTACCGTTGTTCTGTTGTCCGATGACTTACATGGACATAAACATAGGAGGCGGTCTATTAAAACTGATCCCGAAAGTAAAGTGCACTTTAGTCAACCACTTGTTAATCTGTTGCGAGATGCGGAAGTATCCGATAGTGACCGTTTTTTTGAAAGTCAATTAGAAGATACTGTTGGTCGTGAAGTTCCCATGAATTCTTCCGCAGTTTCTCAGATGTAACTCAAGATAAGCGTTAAAGATAAAGAGAACTAAATACAACTGGGAGCATCTGTCACAGCAACACAGTCGGTGAAGTTGTCTTTACATTGGTAAAACCTTTGCCCAAGAGATCTCCGTAAAAATTCGTCATTTACGACATTGCTCACTTTCGGGTTGTACTGTGTTTGGATGAAAAGTAAATTTCTCCTTGCATTCCAGAGCCCGTAGGTGTATTTTCACCTTTATTTTCCAACCAACACTCACCCCCTTGCTCGCAACAACAACAACTGCTCTGCAAATTGCCGGTGGTGAACTTGATAATAAAAGCAACAGCCCTAAATCTCACCCAATTGCCATTAAAATCATGGCTTGCAGACACCCGTTTTGCTGGTGGGTTTCAAGACAGAAGAACGCCAAGAAGCAGTAAATGCCATTCCGTTTACTTTAAGCAAAAGAAACGCCTTTCTACGTCTCCAGTGCGTTCCGCCAAAGCTACCGCCACATACCCACAGGGGGAGCTTTGAAAGCTTCCCCGTTTGCTTTGCTCTTTCTCGATCTTTCTTCGATCTTCCATTCCAGCGCGTCTTCGGTACAGACATTTTCTGTAGACGTGTAAGGGAAAAATGTTTGCGCAATTGAAGACGTCGACGTGACGCGGCTCAGTCGATTCCGCGCGATGGATGAATGAAAACGTACGCTTCTGGCAAGTGATCGCGTTCCGGTGGAGGATGGTGAGAAAATTTCCTCTACGAAGCAGACATTCATTAGCTGCGTGCAGAAGGCGAAGCTTGGCCAAAAATTCGTTCCACCGGATGTGATACATTTCGGGGCTGGTGATCTCTCTCTCTCTCGGTGGCTGGGAAAACGGAAAATGGGATCAAGATTTGTGTACAAGTGTGCAAACTCCGCAACAACAGCGAGGCAGTTGTTTTCCGCCGTCGCCCGGATGGAACGTAAATAATCATTTCGGACTGCGTTAGGTGGTTGGATATTTGGAAACAGGCTAAAATACACCAACAAAAAAAATCTGCAAACTATGAGCATTCTTTTCTGCGCGAACTGAATCCCACCGCTTTTGTTTGGGGAAGTGCATTTTTTTTGAAACTTGTCTACAGGCGAAAGATAGGAAGCGTATAGCGTGAACTATGAGCAATTGTGTACGTGAACTGAGAGCTAAAGCAATTGAGTTTATCTGTGCTTCGCTGCGTATCAAGCAAGTGTGTCAAGCAACGACAAATGAGCTTCAGCTAGAAGACATTCATCAGCTGATGAATTTCTATTTCGACAACACGGCATTATTTGGAGCATTCGACAATTATCAAACAAAAGCGCAGTGCCTAACAAACAAGTGGTGGTGAAACGCAGATGTAATAAAATCACACCCGTCCATCACAGTGAAGATAATGAAGTACAGACACACCCCAAATCCCATTCAAACTAACGACAGCATTGGTATAGAATGCACTTTAATCGCTGGGTTACACAATTCATTAAGAAAACACATTAATAGGGAGAAAAAACCTCTCTGTTACGTGGACTTTATCATTTCATTAGGCTTGATCGTAGACGAACCTCTAAAACGGTAGCTCGTTTGAATAAAACTCACATCAACAAGTGACAGAGTGGAATGCCTCGAATAGAACACCGGCGGCCCTTTTTGATGATGCATCCTTAATGAATATAGCGTTCGTGTGTTTTTATAACTGTCCTTCTTTCCAATTAGTGATGGGGTTTTTAGCTTGAATATGTTTCTTTTACGAACGACAACAGAGGCAGCTGTAAAGAGCGCTGTTAAAGGTTTAACACCCTTAATCGCGCCTTTTTGTGAACGAGTATGTGCTCAGGAGCGCTGTTGATGTTATTTCATTGTGAGCTGTCGATTTGTCGGACTTAATTAACAGGTTTAATATGATGCCCTTCTTGGTGTCTGACTTTTCCGGAAGAACCATAAACACTACATAGGAAAAAAAAGATTCCCTTGCTATGTAAACGCACTATATTTATGCAAATACGGAAGGGGTGTGCTGGGGCAGTGTATCGTCTAATCGCAATTACATGACAACACCTGTTACAATCGGTGAAAGTGAAGAAAAATCAATCTATCGATTTACTACCACGCGGTAAGGAAATGTTTGCTACACCACGGTACACCGGGAAGTAATGTACGGGTAAATCGTGGTATACAAACGATGTTGGCTATGTTTTCTAGATGAATGAACAGAACATCAGCAACTACCGGTACAAAGCATACAAAACAACATGCAGATGCAATGCCCTAACTACATTGTAAAATGCGCCTCTTGAACGCGCCGACAAGCAGTCGTGATTGATAAAGCTACGATCGCTACTTTCTTTTCTCAACTTGACCGCAACAAAACTGTAACAAATCTGTTAAACAAAAATGTAAACCAATGAACAGCCAACGAGGCATGAAACACGATAGCGGAAGTAACGTTGAACAACCTTTACGAGAAAACACAACAAACAAAACAGAACAAAATAGCTAAACGTATGAATCTTTTTTCAAACACAACAAAACACAAACATAAATGAATTGACAAACATTATTCCAAACATAGAACACGTCACAGATGTAAATGGAAGGAGAAAAAATGATAATAAAAACAAGAATGATGAACAATTTTGAAAAAGTTAACGGAAACTCAAATTTAGCAAGGAAAGAATGTGGAGTAGAAAAGTAACTTATAGTAGACCTTGAAACGGCGGCCGATTAATGGCACCATTGCCGCTGGCGTTGCTGCAGCCAATACCACCGCCGCCACCGCTGCCACCGCCAGCACTGCTGGTACCGCTGCCGCCACTGCTGCTCGGTGGCGAGTCGAGCCCGGGACGCAAATCGGGAATGGCCGCGATCGTCGGTTGATTCGCGAAGCCTCGCCGATGGGCAATGCCATGCTCGTTAGTTGCACCGGCTCCAGTTGTGTCTGGTATGCGCACAGGGCCCACACAAAAACACAACGGACAGGATTGTTGCAGGTGGAGAAACATATTAAAGAAGGGTTTTGGCATGTTTGAGATTTTATTAAGTGAGCCTGGTTGTTTTTCTATGTAAAGAAAACTAGCTATAACTAACGCGTCGCAGATGAGTAGGAAGTTGTTTTTTTTTCTTTTCGGAGAGGAGATGAAGAAGATTTCAGTTTCAAATTTGGGTTTGGAAATGTTCGGCGAAGAAACAGTGAAGAAACGTACTATTAGTAGTTGGTGATAGCGGCACAGACACCATCCCATGGGAAAGTTTTGGATCGATCGAAGAACGCAACCGGGTGGGGGTTGCTTTTTCGCCAATAAGATCTGCAGTGTTTGGAGCAATTTGTAACACGTGCACCGGGGGATATCATTTCGGTAGCAGGGAAAATGGTGGAAATAAAACAAAATCGTAGCTAAAGTGAAAGCCCTTTCCACGCGGAAAAATGGCAAGAATATGTCGAAAGAAGGCAAGGCAAGGTGGCATAAATGACGGAAAGTACGTGAAGGTAAAATAAATGCGATGCGGATGGAAAAAGTGGTGGTTTTCTTTTTGTTGGCGACATGCCAATTAGAATGTATGTGGAGATTTGGAATAAAGCGTGATGGTGAGAATTTGAAGAACCGTGTCGTCCGGGTATAGATTGCGTAATTTTATGAGGCGTGTTGTTTTATCCACAAATGTATCGAATCAGTATAGGTAAACACAAGTTGTTATATAACAAAGAAGTCCTTTTTCCTAAACTTTAAATAAAAATGCAGAAAACTATTGGAAAATTACGTAACATAATGTAGCGATAAACAAAATCATGGAAATTTTGCATTATTATATCCCCATTGATAATATAACACTTATTAGAAAGGAATGAAACAGCTTATCCAATCATTTCACTGTTGAAGAACAGTTTTGTAGGGAATTTGTTTTGACAATTTTCCAAGTTTCATCCTTTTTTGTTTCGTTACGACAAATAAACAGAGCTTCATATGGGCATTGTCTTGTTCATAGTAAAGATTCTTGTAAACAATAATTACAAGCATACAGAGTTGAGTCTACTGGAAGAAAGAGCATCTTGTACAACGACTAAAATAGTTCAAAGGATACACAAATATGGCATATGACAATGACTTAGATCAACTTACGATAACTGCCTTCAGAGTAGAGAAGAAATTTACTATGCCAATCTTTTTACGTGCATTGCCAAGTTGTCTGAGAAGCACCAGCAGGTAAAATATGTTTAGTGTGCGTTTTACCGCATTCTAGTCAAATGCTCTCTACTTAGAAGCTCAACAATAATCGTAAAAATTTTCCAACGAATAAGGTTAAGAAAATATAGAAGGATTGCTAGTCATTCCAGAAATATACGAGCACTGGAAACTAGCAGGAAAAAGAAACGAAGAAAGGGAAATTAAACAAGATGCATCGAATGGACCAAAACGTGAAGTGAGCGGGGTTGGTGGAATACAGAAACTATCAGAACGAAAGAAAAAAACCATAGAAAAACGGAACATACAATTTTGCATCAACACAGCACCTAACCAATGAGTACTAACAAGCCCCTAATGGAGTTCATAAGCTTGTGGGTTTTTAACAATAAAGATAAGGAGACAGAAATAATACAAGTTAACAAATTAATAGCTTAGATAACCAAACCAAACAAAAACATTACCCAAACCACTGGTGATTTGTGAGGCCTATATGTACCTGTTTTTTTTTCATACAATTAATTTCGTTATCGCCATGACAAAAGCGATTCATTTTTATTACACAGTTCGGTGAAACACTCGTGAAGCCAGATATAGGTTGGGAAAATGGGCCGAAATTAAGTAGTGAAAACCGACTTAGATCGTGTGTTTTATGAGCGTGATTCGATAATGTCATGACAAATGATTTGATTTGATTGGGTTTGACGCAAAATCGGATTTCTCCAGTGCGGTACATGACACCACATATGAGTAACGATACAGCGTCAACGACCATTGGATGATGATGGATTCGAATGGTGGGAAACGTTGGTTCAGTTTCGTGGAAAGCAGTCGCGGGATTGCGCTTTGAAATATTTTGTACAACACGAGAGTATAATGGGCGGGACATGCGGGAACTTACCTGGCGACTGCTGCTCCATGCCCGGATAGCAGACACATTTGGCCGGATGGATTTCGAAAAGGTTGAACAAGTCCGCCAACAACACTACCAGATTCTGTTTCATTGATCTGTAATGGGATGGAAAATGGCAGCAGTTCAGGAAACAGTTACGAAACAGCTAGAAGGGAATTTTTTTTGGCAGAAAACTTACCCTCGCATATAGGTTATGTCTTCTGGAGACATATGAAACACGGTGTATGGCAAACTTCGCTCGGAAAAGTTACTAACTATCAGAATATTGTGAATGGAATCCTGTACGTAAAAAGAAAAAAAAATAGACCTTTAGAAAACATTTAGGGGCATATATAAATCGTAGAGGAGTGAAATTTTACAAGAATATTATTTTATTTATTTACTATAGTACGGCGGTACATGCCGTATTGTCCTACAAGCATATGAAAACTTTGATTTTTCGAAACATCGTTACCTCCTTCCGTTCTCCATAATGCTCAAATGCTTCTATTGTTTTCTAATATATTCTTCCTACTACTAGACAAACGCTTGGCTTGTTTTATTGCTTTATTCTTGAATTGGTAGCTAGGTTCAGGTGATAGTTGTGACGTTCATTTCCGACACGTTTATGATCGGGTGTATTTCGAAATGTACAATGTACATACTGCGCAATCCCATTTCGTTAAGCTTAAGGTTTTGATAGAAAAAACGTGACTTACACTCACCTCAATAGTTGGTACGTGGTTGAATTTAACGCTATGCCAAGGAACTAGTTTGGGACAGTAATACGAGATTAGATAAGCCAGGCAAACACCGTCGCACAGTTCACGAAAATCTCGTACAGGTGGAACATCCGGGCTTTGGTGCCGTTGACCCTAGAAGAAAACATTTCATTTAGATTTCTACTAAGGAGATTGAGGTTAAGCCACAGAAACAGTGGATTGCGACATCATCTTCTTCATGTGCTCGATCTTCACCCCACAAAGAAAACGGTAACTTACATATTCGTCCACAGTTCCACTGCCTCCGTTAGACGTCATTTCGTAGTCAATGCGTTTCTTCAAAGCACCGCAGACGTGCGAAATCCAATTCAGTAAGGCAGCTTCATGATGCTGAACCGTGGGCGCTACACTACGGCCAGAAATTCTATGTCCAGATGAAATTATATAAAAGAAAGTAAATTGACGATTAAGAGGACATGCGGATGAAAGAGTGTCTCAGACATTCAGCGGGCAAAATGGCAACACAAATATGGAGAGCTTCCTATTTAGCGAAAACGACGACCTTCCTGTATTTCTCTTCTAGACAAAACTGCAGCCAGGGCCGTAATCCAAACGCCAACGTTTATTGATCGCGAATGATTTGTGACCGGCTATATCGCTTTTTGCAAGGCCAGACTTCTATTTCTTACAGTAAGGCTTCATTTTTGATTATTTGCTTGGTTTTAGCTGCTTCAAGATCATCCAGTCTTTGGGAACCTTGCGACGGTAGCTTGTCATTACAATATCTGCGGTTTACTGGACGAATAGTGATAAATTTTAAAAGAAATGCCTACGCATTACGCTCATCCCACTCCGTTCATTATTATTGCGAGCGAGCACTCTGAGTGGGCCAAATAGATTTCCCGATACCGATACATCTTATTGTCCTTCAGTTTTTGATGACCGTAAGAACCATACGTGTCTCCCCTAGATATTCTAATGTGATACTAGCATGCACCTGTGCTCACTGACTGAGGTCACCTTTTCGAAAATGAAATCTCATGCGGTCTCCATTAGACCCACTGAAACATATAATTCGCCTACCCACATGCTAGCACTACGATAGTAATATCGTCCACTTCCTTTTGCACCATCGAAAAAGTCTTCCAAGCTTGATTTTTACGAACATCACTTAACTTCAAGAATTCAACCAAAAAATTGTTCTTATTTCACGACTCATAAATCACCCGAACGCCGGCCACATTCGTATGTTAAACTCAACCTTTCCAACTCCATCGTCGTGGGTTTAGGGATGAAATTTTTAGGCTGACGAAGGTGACCCTTCCAAATGGCCAAATCTTCACTCCTTCGCTATGGTAGCCTTTGTTCCAAATGGCAATGCCAAACCACGGTACGCATTAGCACATTCCGTAACACACAGAATCGTACTATTACAGCGCTCAAGAATAAGGAGCTACCCTCACCAAATGGTTTGATGGCATGACGATTCGCTCCCGTAACTATGGATAGCGACAAAACGAACTCCGAGCTACTGTGGAATCAATAATCCGAGCTTTCAGCAGCACACATCAAATGGTGACGTTGATGGGCGGGACGCACCGGAGAGGACATGCATCAACAAGTGCGGTGGCACGAGTGTGTCGGTGTTAGATTACAGATAGTTTCTTCCAAGGATTTTGGCCAGCATGGTGGCATTAGGTTGCGCCGTTGCATCATCGTTTTCGCTGTTCGTAGAAAGCACTCAGGTGCGCGTTGTTGATGACACGAGTGGAACTCATCGCGTCAGGCGTTCTTGTGCGTTACACTAATTACATACCTCTCTAAAGCACTGGAAATTCTTCCACTGGAAGCCACCTCTTTAGCGTATAACACCATCAGCGCTTCTATCACAGTCATATGTGCATTCTGTTGGGAAAGGGAACAATGCAGCAGTGTTGCGTTATTGACATAGCTCTGTCCAGAGTGGAACATGTGCGGTAAAACTTACAATTCTAAGAGGATTCGTCTGTATGAGTACCGTCTCGGTGAGGGGCTGATCGGACGACTCGTTCAGTGGAACACCTTTCCGGGACAGCGTTTGAAGAATCGACCAGTGGTTTAGGCTCTGGTAGTTCGGATCCGAGTAGATGTTGCTCAGCACCTGACAGTAGATCGACGCATTACCCAGCCCGACCACGATCTGTGGCTTCAGATGATCCTGACCTTCGTGGTCCCGGTAGAACGGATCCTTTAGAATTTCTGGCACACGATTGTTGTACGCTTTCGAGAGCAGCCATCTGACTGATGATCTCTGTTTGGCCTGGCGAAAGAAATAAATGACAAGACATTAGAAAAGCATGGTAAATGTTACAAGATGTAAATAGGTTACAATTCGTACATCATCATTACAAAACCATTCTGTAACTCGTATACACCCGACTCAGAAGGTTTGTACAACTCAATGATAAATTCCTTCTCACAGTGGCATAACTAAATTGGAGACATTACTTCATTGTTGTAACAGACCCCGGGCGAGGGACGCATCGTGTGGGATCATGATAACAGAAGTCAAGTGCTAAAAGACAAATTAATCCCTCCATTGTTGCAGACAGATCGTTGCTGCAAAATTTTACCTTCCCTTCTCTCCAGACCAGAGGACGCAATAATTGCAAATGTTTTCAAGACAATATTGTCAACATCTGCCAACTGCACGCACAAGTCACATCAGTTACACATACACGCCCGTCGTCGTAAAAGTGTGACAAGGCTACGAAACTTTGCCGGCCCAAGAAGAGTGGTAGGTATCGCACCATGGTTGAGTGAGCCCTTCTTGCTTGAGTGCAGTGGTGGTGAGTTCCCTTCAAACGCAAGGCGATTCCCATCCGTAACCATATGTGTGTCAACTTGGTACGACAAGGTCATAAAGCGTTTAATTTTATTGTTTTCTTCCTCCAGCGAACGATGGACTGGAGGAGGTCACACAAAATCGGGAAGTAGGGATCATTCACTAAGGAGTTTGGGTAGTGTCCTTGACTAACACTATTCCCGTAAAGCGTCATTACTACAATCGACTTCTCGATGTGGCTAGCTACCCAAACATTAGACCTCACTATTTGAAGACTTAATTCAGATTTGCTGAAATAGTATCGCCGATTACACGTCCGACGTGCGTGACGCTCGTTGGCTTTTCATTGGCATAATTATGGACCGGTTCCGGAATCAAAAAAACCACCCTCTTCTTAACGGCACTAAAACCGTACTAAATAACATCGACCTCAAATACCTCACCGTTCCCACCGAAGTCAACCGAGGCACGCGTTCGGGCTGGGGTTAAAGGTGAACGTTTCTTCCTCGTGGTCCAAATGATGGTGTGACGGTGATGGCGACGACCACGGCTACCACCAGCCAGCCAGCAAATCCGGCCACAAAACGAAACCTGATTTACTCCAAACTAGGGATAAGAGAGTTTGTTTACCTTTTTGCTTAAGATTGTGCCACAACCGTGGCTCAACCGCTCAACTACACACCCATGCTCGTTAGTGCCGCATGAATATGCAACATTAATCATGGTGCGGGACGTAACTATCACACGTACACGCGCAATATGCAATGTAATGGTAGTGTTTGCGTGAAACAAATTTTTGTATGCATAGCCGTTAATGTGAAACATCTCAAATAATATTACAATTTCTCGCATTCAAATGCCTCAGGACGGATAAACTAATGACTTCCAAAACTTGCTAAATCCTTACACAGATGACTTAATAGTTTAGTCCCGGTGAGCCTCGGTCGAGGAACAAAATCCCGCAAAGAGAAAACTTTTCCAATTATTTCACTCAGCCCGACACAATCTGTACATCTTGCCAGATTTAGCTCCAAAGCCTGAAGATATTTAATCCACAGCACCCTACAGGGATTCCCGGCGAGGAACGAGATCGCGCACACTAACCTTCTTTCTTCATGCCTCATGAACTCCAGGCACCATCCCGAACATCCGTGAAAAAAAAAACAAAATTAGCCCACCCGGTTTTCCACCAGCTGATGCCCGAACATGCGGAACTGCAGCGGAGCCTTCTTTTCAACAAATTTGAGGTCGTTTAGTCGGTCGAAATAAATCGATAATGCTCACGGGCTTTGCTCGCCCAATTGTGCAAGCTACCGCAGTGCAACCGCTGGGCGCGTTCCATTTTTTTCCACCGTACTGGCCAGTCGTGGGTCGGTTTGGAAGCTATGTCTATATGGGGGGTTGGTTTGTGCATTCTACATGCCATACTCACTCACCTGGATAATTTTTTCCTTTGTTTTATTGTTTTAAACGCGAGTTTTTGGCGAAAGTGGGCGTATTCATTAAAGAAGCATAAACATATTTTAAACGGCTGCCGAGTAAAAGCCCCTTCCACTGGGTGGCAGCTTTCACATGAGGTTTTCGAGAAATAAGCATGGTAATGTGTGCTTTTGGGTAATTTAATTACGAATTCGAAGCCATTTAAATTTGTGAACATTGAAAATGTATTGAATAAGTTAAGACAGATATTGAGATCCAAATAGAAGGAAAGAGCGCTCTTAACATGCACTAGCCATTTTGTGATAAGTTTTTGAAGAATTTTCGTGAAGAGAGTTATTAACCAGATAATTAAATCGGATTAAGATTTAAATTTCACATCTTCCATGTTACACAAACTTATTTTGTATGTCACAGGTTGATTTTTTGTCCATTCTGCCTACATCCCTGTACTCCGTGTGTATGGTGGAACAGGAAACATCAACATCCGATTTGTACCTATCTGTTTGCTCCTGGTCACGTTCGAAATTTTCCCTCATCCACCGGCTTATTATAGCAACGCTGAAGTGTGTTCGTGTGCTTGTTGGAATTAATCACACTAACAATAAGTGTGTTTGTTGAAACCACAACATGGCGCATGTTTTGCTTTATTTTGGAGCATCATTCCACAAACATCCGGCCAAAAATAAATTACAATTGCATCACATCCAAAGAGTGGCGATGTAAAACAGCTTTCTTGAGGTTGTTTTCTTTAGCCTTTTGGTTTAGTAAAGCTTGTAACCTTGCGGGTTTCATGTACGAGTGACGTGACACATGTGAAATGTTAATAACAAGACATTAGGCGCCTAAAATTGGTATTCCGATCAGTGGTGTACTTTGACCCGAACAGAGGAAGTCTTTAAGCCACTTGCAATTAATTCGACTTTGTCTTCGATGCCTTTTCAGACGAGGGGTTTTTTTCTAACCAAATTCGTATGATTCACACTCAAAGATGCTATCCGCTCCACTAGCCTTAGAATAGCACACGCATGGTGCAAAAATAAAAATACACACAACGCCGTCTAATGCGGTCGTCCATGCGCATAAATTGTGCTTCTCAGCCGTACGGACGCAGCGAACGCGTTCGATGCATCTATGCCTGGCTGGTACTGCACTGTCAATCTTCTAATTCTCGCTCGACTCAAACACCCAAGCAATGGGGCACTTACTGGAGCATCGAAGAGAGAAGCTGTGGGGAAAGGGATAAGGCCTGAACTTAAATGACTTAAAAATAAACCTACCCATCCCGAACACTACCGAACGAGACAACCAGAGTGGGAGATAAAGGGAAGATGATAGGAGATGGGAAACGATTGAATAGAAACGAACCTACCCAGGAATAACTGTACTCGGTTGGACTTTAAATCGCGTACCGGGGCCTTAGTTAAAAGAGGCCCCTCGAGAGTACCTGACCGAAGAGTATGCGTTGTCGTCGACGTACCAGGGTAGAGCTGCTGGCAGAGCGGCACAACGGTGATGTTTTGGAGGGGAAACCAAACCACCGCTCATTAACGAGACCACGGCACGCACATGCACACCTCGAGATATTCTGATTAATGTTATCATCATCACCAACAGCTAGGCTGTGGGGAGAAACGCATAGCATCTGTGTTTTGGAGAGGTTAATATTGCCTAGGGGTCCCAAGAAAAATATGATGCAGATGTACGTCGAAGATGCACCAGAGTATTGAGAGGCATATGAGTGAAGCATGGTGCCTTTAAATCATGATTATGTACCGATGATGATACCTGCAACTTCATTAAGTGATAAAGATCGACACAGCTGATGCTTAAATGTTAATCGGGGACTGTCGGATGTAACGCGAAATTTATACGCTAATATGCGTGTAAAAAGCCGACCCTATTGTTTGCTTCTCTTTACTGTTGGAAGATGCACCACATCCCATCGTTTCAACAATCGTTCATAGGTTTAAGTCTACCGGCAACAAGCGGTACTGACGAAGAAAATATTTATGAACCGTCTATCACCGTTCATCGCTTTCCTGATATGCTAAGAGACGCCGAGTACCTCACGAAAATGGTGATGATGTTTGATTGAGTTTAGGGCTATGCCTTTTCGGCGTTGGAAGTTGTTTGGAAAGTAAACCGCCAGTCACATCCCACACATGTCTCGTGGGATTGATTATAAAAACATGGCTATATTTTTTCCTTTACTTTACGCTTATGGCAGCTGGACTCCGATGTGTGTTTTTGGATGGATTAGTGGTTTCCATGCATGAGACATCTTGTTTCCGCTGACAATCAGATCTAAATGGTAATAAAGTTGTTGAAAAATGAAGAACTTTAGACACTTAAGGGAAGATTACGCTAAAATATGGCGTGTTAAGAATAAATAGAATGGTGCTACTTCGGAAGATTTGTCGCATTTGCGTCATATATCATCATACGTCGAAAAGAATCTTTTTTTCGGCGAGTAATTTTTTACAAGGCATCTTCAGAAACTCCGACTACCCTTTTACCAGAAAACGTTCCATGATAGCTCGTTTGAGGCTCGGTATGTTGTATAATAACATCACACCTGAGACTTGACGCTTTGCTGAAAATTGCAAACCTTAACCTCCACCATCAACGGCTAGAGTGTCAATAACGAGGCGACCGATGCGTCCGACACGGGACAGGCCACTCATATACGAACAATGCCAAGTTCACCAACACACACGGCAGCTGTTCACCCTCTCAACGCTCACACAGTTCAGCGTGAGGGTTATTTCCACTTTTTTGTGATCGTCCAAGCTTCAGACAAACCTTGAGTATGGAACGTCGTATATCAACCGATTTGGGCGTGAGTTTTGGTCTCCGTTCGATAATAGCCGATTGCTTACATTGGGGCTTCCGTGATGGGGAAAAATAAATTTACACGTAATAGCGAAATCTGATAGTTCAAAAACTGCGAACACAGAAAAAAAACATGATCAGAAGCCGTATGTAAGAACTAACGCACTCCATACAAATTGTAGACAATTTGTTTGAAATGCCTCAAAATGTTTACTTGACTAATATTTATCAGTTTAATATCACTCATTTGAATCATTTACATTTTAAATGTGCAATAAAAACGACATGCAGTTAAGACAAAAGGATATCAGAAGGTCACTAAATTTATGAAGATCTCTTTCCATCGCCCACGCCTACCGTAAGTCGGCTATTGCAAATGAACAATCCCTGACAGACATCCCCCTCTTCTAGTGCTACCAACGCATTCCGCTGGTTCAAACGAAACCTCAGTTCCAATATCATTTGCCAACAGAGAACTGACAGCTGTCAAGTGGAGTTTTCTTCAGGCGAACCACAGCAATTCGATACTGGGGCGGAAAAACAACCGATACCTGTGGGCCCTAACTGATCGATTAGTCGATATTAATTAATTGCACTAATAATATTTTATTATGATGCCTTCATGATCTCTCAAGAGTTCCTCCTCACATTTTTTCGTAACTTGACTGTAGGACTGGGGACATGTCTGTAGAAAGTCTAAGTACATCCAGTGTCCCGAGTTCGTTAGAGGAATTTTTCAACACACCAAGAGTTGCGATCAATCAGTTCGACGTAAGCAGTTATGGTCCGAACATCCAATGGGCGTTCAACCGTCGGTGGGGCTTTCGTGACTTCGGACTCCACACCGGATAACGACTTCAAGTTCGCCGGCTCTTAAGCCATTCTCCGGTATCCCACGCCAAATCGGCATTCAATGTAATTCCTACACACACTATTATTGTGTGTGTGAGTTTGGTATGATAATTTCCGTTCCGCTGCATTTTTGCAAACCACCTCTCTAATTTCTGCTCCCGCTCCTTCAACAACGTTCGAGCGGAAAGTGACGTCCGATCATTCCAATCACCATTCCACTCCATTTTCATCGGGCGCGACAACGAACGGACGGACGGAGTTCTCTTTCTCCACACCGGATGCCCGATCGTGAGTTCCGGGCCTGTGTGACTACATGCAACAACGCCAGCGTGTCTCATGTTTCGTCTCCCTGCTTCCGGTCGTCGGGCAGCGATGTTGTTTTGCATGTTTAAACATATGCGGTCGACTACTTACATTCGTTCATCCGTAGAATGCATAAAATGCGTCTTTTCTGTCACAGGAGGTCCTCCCGGGGCACCCAGACAATATCGATTTCAAAGACTATTTTCGTACAGCAGTTTACTACTTTGTCGGAACCGAAAGTACAAGCGTCAGATAATGGTATGGATGGTTTCTATTGTCGCACGATGAGTTATGGGTGAAAAAAACGACCAGCGTCTAGAATTTAGTGTCCTATTTGGAAGTGCCAATAAATGCTAGCCGCAACGACACTGTGCAGCTTGATTTATAAATATGTTCGAAGGGTAGCGAAGTTTTTTCTTTTATTGCTAAAACTTCTCTTCTTTCAGTCGGCGTCTGTTTTTTGAAGTGTGCCTCTCAGACCGAAGGA
This sequence comes from Anopheles minimus, assembly GCA_000349025.1. NCBI lineage: Eukaryota > Metazoa > Arthropoda > Insecta > Diptera > Culicidae > Anopheles > Anopheles minimus. The sequence continues at coordinate 9,235,791 of KB663943.1, read as the reverse complement.
TCGTAATTTTGCATGCTCCGCAGGGCATGGAGCCATTATATAAGCATGTAACTATATTTTAACAACAAAAACATGTTTGTTTCCAATGCGTAGTTTAATACAAAAGGAAAAAAATACAATGAGCTACACAGTCGTCCGGCTGGTAAGAGTCAGAAATACCACAGCCGTTCTAAAGTTCCGAAATTGTTTCCTACTCCTACACCGTTCGGCATGGTCATTCTATACGGTGCTGGTTCCACCTACAAGAAATGTGACACTTTTCTGCCGCCTTGCATGACTCCACCCGAGGTTTGGAGATTTACATACACCTTGGCATAATGGGACGCACCCGGTCACCTCACACTATCACTATGCAATCCGAAATGTGTGGTGGTAGTGGCCCATACTAATTTAAGCACATAAAACATGGCAACTGAGACAAAACATGACGTAATGGTATCGCATGACGTGTTCTTGTTTTGCACTTCTAGCTACTAATCAATCAATATTTTGTGCCAATTGAAAGAGTATCCTACAGAACACTGTATATATACAAACATCTGCAGTTTATTAAGATCTCGTTTTAAATAAGCTTTCCCGCCAGAGGACATAACCACAAGAAAGTGTCAAGTAAGACATTACACTACATCTCAATTGTGGATATAAAACCACTTGCAGAGGTTTCTTGAGCCACAACCCCTTTATACCTTTTCCAATGTACCACAAATGCGTACATCCGATCATGATCGGCTACACGCTCTTACCGACCAATGATCACAAATCACGGTACCAGGCGTACAGGCGACTGTAACCACACACTTCCACAAAAACCTGCCGAGACCCGAGTGCGCAACTTAATCGACCGCAGGAAGAGATCGTGGCAATTGCTCGTCCAGGAGACCTCCAACGAAGGCTTTCGTTTGGGGTAGTAAATAATTTACAGGTGCCCAGGAAGGTGTAAACTATCGAGATCAACCGTGACTCACGAGCATGCAGCAGCAATTAGTGAACTTAGGTTCACCCCGGGGTAACTCCGGGGCTCAGGTTCGATATAGAGACATTTCTCTCTTTTCTTGAGGTTTTCACCAGATATCCGGAAATTTATCGAGCTTTTATTGGGGAAGGCTACGGATGAGGTAACCATCGGATATCAGGCGTTCTTGCAGCCATGTAAGTTCACACTGCACCTACCGGTCGAGAGATAATAGAGTCGTGACTGAACATGGCCGACATGGGGTTCGTGTGTAACATTACGACATTTGACGCTCGGTTAACCGTGGCCAAAACGTGCAAGTCGCACTTACACCACACTGTCCGTCTGGAATGATGAGAGATGCAAGGAGAAAGTTCATCCATCTGAAATTCTTGTCGCTACTTTCTCACACTCGGGTTGAGCCCTATCTCGGAGCAGCTGAAGGAAATTGACAGCCCGCTCTCCGAGGTCACTTTCTTCCTGCATCACAACCGGTGCAGCTCAAGGTGACAGTGGGCTGGCATAGGCAAATCAACCGGACAACCCCTCGCAGCAGTGAAAATCGGTACCGAAGGAGAAAGTGAAGGCCTACACAAGCCTAGCACTGCGAACGGAGAACTCGCACATTAACTCCACAGGGACGTACCGATACAACAGACGACTAGCTTACTCCCGGTGGCTATGGTTTGGTTGGGTCATTTTGAGATTGGGTTTTGTAACTTCTTCTCCACGTGAAGATGTTGGTTACGGTGCGACCGTGGCGTAAGTGAGCGCACCTCTTTAGGGCTCCTTTCTACAAACAACACGGATCGCTACGGGGAGTTTAGACAGAGCAAAACAAACATGGTTCGGACGCAGTGTCCAATGTTATTTTTCGTAACTGAGCGTCCAGCAATCCAGTGGAACGCGTAAAACGTGACGATGGACGGGAAAATGTGTGCTATTTTTGGTGGTATAAAATGTGCTACAAATCGTTTCTCAGATAGGTGCTACGATGTATAATGTTTAGCATAAACATAAGTTATAGGTACTCGCGTAGTGTGAGGAAGAAGACGGATGGCTACATCGGATATCGTGGCTTCATCATGCGACCGTTCACAAATCAGGGTAAACTGGAGTGTCCGTGAGGTAGTTAACGAACAAGTAAATTAGTACAACTCACAGCACGTGCTTGACCCTTTTCTTTATGCATACATGCTCGGAGTCTCTCACTCAAACTGTTGCTTAGAGTTTTACTTGTGGAGACGGATCAAAGATCACATCATTAAAGGGCCAATGTACGGGTCACCGAAACAAGTTTGGTAGCGACGGTGCTCTGCTTTACTCCGTCCCTTCATAACACTGTGGAACGCTCCTTGTTACGCATCACGATTTTATGTCTATCGTTATGCTTCTCAACGCAAGCGACAAGGTTCACCAGACACCACAACCACGGACCATGTGTCAGTCGCATGGTCTGGACCGCAACATAAACCACACGCTTCCGTAATTCTCTGCCTTGACTCCGTCTGGCCACAAAATAGGAAGACATATATGGGAATGTAACAGCTTTCTCATAAAGTACATTCAAAAGAACCAAATAAACGAGAGTACTACTTTAAAACAAATAACATTTTACAAATAATAGTATTTTGCAGATATTTTGAATATTAAAAATTTAACACAGAATATAGAACAAACTTTGCAGAAAATCTGCGAATGATCGACTTTACTTGAGAAGAAATATCTCGTGGCTCTCTTCTCATGTTAATGGTTTGTTGTGTCACAACATCTTATGAAACAGTTGCAGCATCGCAGGTTTCAGGGCCCGAAGAATACAGAACATTGATTTGCACAGAATGGTTAAAAACGTTTCCTGCATTGCACCTCTTATGTCACTTAACGTTGTGAACAATTAGACGTGTAGTTAAACAAAACGCAGATGAAGCAATAGAAGAAAATGTAGCAATCATTTTCCAGTACAAATAAAAATACATAACCTTAACATTAAACAAAATATAAGAAATCAATGTTTCGTTACCAATATTGAAGAAAATGCCTGGGAAAAAACAAATCAAATCAATTCCACCCTACCAAATAGCATCATATTTCTAACCAATTACTTAAAAAGAGAGGAAAAAACAGTTATAGTAACGAGGAACAATTTTATTTAATTACAGAATCATTCCCATCCCGTAGCATCAGATCGAAAGAGCCAAACGAAACACGCGATCCCATAGAAGAGGCAAGTTTTGCCGGTACCAAATTCAATTGAAATCTTTCTCGAACGTAATGACGTAAGTCATAAGTCACATATGGGACGAAGAAGAAACAGATAGGCGAGAGAAAAAAAAAAATCCATCACGCACACACAAAAAGCACTGAGCATCAAAAAACCATCCGAAAACGAATCGAAACTAAACAAATAAATTAGTGGTAATTTCGTTGCACGATCAAACATCTTAAACCGCCAACATGCGACAATCCGGAACCACTGGAGGGAGGGGGAGGGGGGACGAGATGGTGAGTGACAGCAGAGTTTGTGATTGCATCATTCTCATCGAATTGGTTCAAATTCCAACGGGGCAAAAGCACGGTAAGCAATATTATACTATACTCAACAAAAATAGACCCTACAATTAAAAATACACATTCCGTTAGTTCACAAATTTCTCTTCACTCAAACTGCCTGACAGAAAAATCGTTGATTGGAATAGAGTGGAAACGTTTATATGTTATAATTAAGGTGCTTGGTTTCAATCCTCTGCTGCGGTTGATTGACACGGGCTGAATTCAACGCACAGCAAAGACGCGATCGGACGCGATCGGGTTGAAAGCAGTTCAACAGTAATGCGCATGGTTGCAGACTTGCTGCTGTTGATGTTTAGGGTGGGCTTTTCTTCCAATCGTACCGCCAAGGTACGCAGACGCTTGGAGAGAATTTTACGAACGTTATCGTGACAGTTTCAACCTCCTTTACCAGCCGGATCGTCTAGCGAAGGGAGAGTTGTGCGAAGATAATCATCATTATTACTCAATCGAATCCAGCAGAAAGAAGCAACCACGGGGACGTCTATCGCTATAACTATTGCCTCATAACATACTGCCGATCTGCTTCATAGCGGAACGATCGGAATGGGAGGAAAAACTGATCATAAATGTTTGCTTCCAGCCGGCGTACTTCCCCCTTCAGCGATACGTACGTGTTTTCCACCGCCTAGCATCCGTAACCGTAAAGTGGGGTTAATTTCATGGAAATATTTCACCCCACTTTCTGGGTAGTGATCAGTTGCCTTCTGCACCGGCACCATCGATCACGAGCGGGAGAGAGGAAGAGGACGCAGATTCGATTGTTTTATAGAAGATTATTATTTTTGTTCCACATAATAGGGGCATAATCTCATCGGGAAGATGAAGGGAGAGTAGATGTGGGGACCAAGGGAATTGCAGATCAAGTTCGCCCACCTCTGGAGATCGTTGTGGATTGTGCTGACACAAGCAGTAGCATAAACCATTTTCATCTCGTCTTCACCTCTTTTATCTGGTCGTCTGGCCAACCGCTGCTGGTGAAGGTCTTTCTTTTGCCGTCTACTCCGACCGGGTCGTCTTTCTGTCGAGAAACCTTCAGTGCAGCAGGAAATAATTGCCCACTGCAACATAACAAAAGGCCCTTCGTAATGCAGCCGTAACCAACGGATGGGTGTCTGGCGACGCAAGATGACTTACACCATTCATCAGCGGATTGATGTTTCTATATTTTCCACATAACCATTTTTCCCTCCAAACAAACACACACACACGCATGTGCACTCGCGGGACGAGAATCACAACTACATCGTTCCGAGTTTAGCTTCTGAATTTTGTTTATGCTACCAAGGAAATGCAACCGGATCTTTTAGACCTCGGTGCTCCATCATCAACATTCAGGCCTTAAGTCATCCCTGTGGACCTTGAGGGCGACCAAACACAGAACAGTTATTCTTTCCTCCACGTTTCTCCACACAACTCAGCTAATGATTTGTGTGGTGGAATTTGCCTTTTCTGGAACCATTGGAATGTTTCTGTTTTGCCTCAGATTTCTTACTGAGCAGTAAGTCGATTAGTAATTAAAGGCGAATATGCCTCGCAGCTGGAAAAAAAGAAACGTATGAAGATAAATCGTTGTACCGTGCTCCTCAGCTCGGGATGTAGAACACATGGATGCTCAGTGAAGTTGAATTGTGAACGTCCACATCGACAGAAGTATTAAGCAATAAACACGAACTATCATAAAACATGTTTACAGATAATAATCATAGGAGATGTAAAGCGTTGCATGTAAGTCAGTCAAGACATAGCAAATTAACACATTTACATTATTTAATAACCTCACAATGTGCTTATGTATATTCCTGGTCGTTGAATAAGTAATAGAGTACTTACTAAGTCAATCCAAGAAATACTAATACACAGAGTTATTGTAATGTTGAAATATTACAAACATGTCAAGTGTCTATAAATAAAATACGTAAGATTCTGAAGTGATCTACATCGACAAGTCTTGAAGCAACGCTCCAAAACTCTCCAGCCCACACTTACTCGCTACCAGACTGGTTTCTGTTTTTAGTGGCGATTTAGTGTATCCAACGCCAATTCCTACGACGATTGGACACGAGATTTTAGGACCGAACCACAGACAGAATCACTGCTGCAACCTCGGACGCACTCCCACGAAGTACGACGTGCGACGAATCGCCTTCTGCTTATTGAAAGCTGCCGTCATCGGCTCCCTCATCCTCACAGCTCTAAGTGATCGTACTAAAAGTGGTTGCAGTAGTAGTAGTAGCGCCATAACACCACCGCTGTGGTACAGGTAAATAACCCGCAACTACATTACATCAACCATAAAGTGTGGGCGACGAAAAAAATGGCCTCCCCTCCTACTGCGACGCCGTTCCAACGTGACCTAGCCCTCGATTTCCTTGTCAAAGTTACGCACACACATATCCAACCGATGATAGATGACAAACAATAACATCAGCGACCAGAATGTCAAAGCTTTGAACAACAAAACCATTGCTGCTTTAGACGAAAAGACTTCACGCGACCCGTTGGTTGGGGTGTTAAATATTTATCAATGAATGAAGTCATTTAGGTGAATGGCGTTCCTGGAGGGGGGCATTTAAAGGTAAAATGGAAAAAAAGAAAGTTAAACACACGATGGCGAAGTTTTTTTTTAATGATGACAGTTTACAACTTCAATACCAACAAATTTATTGGAATATCTGACAGAAGGAATTTTTTGGTGACTATCTCTGCAATAGATGCATCGGCCATTAGATTTCATTATGTTTTGGATCAAAAATGCTCCGAGTCAAATTTGTCGAAATCGACTAATTAACCTTCTACAATAATAGGTATTTTATAAAAAAATAGGTGAAACAAAACGTTATTCTTAGAAGAATGGGTTCATTATTTTAATTACATAAGTGGTCACACACTACGGATGCGATGACTGGCAAGATAACGCTTTGTTTGTTAATCGTTAGGAACTCTACTCAACGTTACATCCTTTTTATGACAGTCATCGTATGTGTATTAAAAGAGAAGCTTAGGCAATAGAAAACTCAACATAATGGATCAGAGAGCCTTCTCTTTTCTTTTTGCTTGGCCGACCTTTTCGGTCATACCAGCCATAATAATATATAATATTTTACTAGACTTATTGATACCACGTAATTCGTTAATCTGTCCTCAACTACAGGGGAACAGTCCTGATGGGATTTGAACCCAGGTCCTGCCGTTTACGGCCGGCGCCGCTTATCTCCTCGGTAACCAGACCGCCCCTTCAGAGAGCCTTACGATATGCAATATAAACATACACCGGTGAGCGAACCAAGGCATTCGTTACACGTTCGGAAGATATTCAAATAACACTAATACTGCGGATAAGCAGATGGATGAATTTCCTTTCGTGTTTTGTCAGTTCTTCCCAGTGAATATTGGAGTACAGAACTGTCTGCAGTTGCATGCTAAGGTGCGATTATGCTGATACGCCCTTATTTTCTATCGCAGGCAAATCTGTAAAAAGCGTACATTCGTGTGAAACGTTAGTCCGGTACTAGCCAGAAATGAACGGCGCAAATTGGAGGTTATTAAAATAACTTGTAGTTTTCTAAAATCCTGTAAGACATCCTTTTTTCTAATTTTTTATTATTATTTTTTTGTGCAAGGTGCTCCTATTTCTGTCAACCGCAAGCAAACATATTCCGTCAATATATAGGCCACTGTTAAATCGATATCACACACCCTTCCTTCACCCGCGTACAAAGAAACATATCGAAAAGCATATCAAAAGCCCTATTCCCTTCCCAGTCATAAGTAAATCACCCTTTTTATCGATGCATTTTCGTTGTGTTTAAAGTTCGGTAAAACAAACAGTTAATAATGGGTTTTAACTAAATACAGAACTCATTAGGTTGATTTAAAAAACATCCTTCCTTTAATCTCCTCCAGAAACGCTCGCTGGCAGCGGCAGTTCAAACGAACTTTGAACCGATTTCCATTAACACCTACTTTAACAACCATGCCGCTTCCTAGCACTCATCGACCGTGTGTAAAGGCTGATCGTGTCGGTAGCAGCACAGAAGCTGAAGGGAAAAACGGAAATCAACGGTTCAACTAACAGATCATTCGATTTTCCCTTTTCTGCAGTCATGGTACGGAATGCATTCCATGTTCTCTTTCTCTGGAGCTCGAGCAAATAATACCCTTAAGGAAGTGGTAAGAAAAGCTAAACGATTTTCCGGTGATGGTGATATCACCGGATCGGTATTTTGGAGCGTGATATAAATATGTATGCTGCAGCAAACAACATCCAATCAACAAATCAATTAGATGATTTTCCCTGAATTCGTTTAAATTTAAATTAAATGTCGTCCCGTTTACTCCGGACAAGCGCCATCTTTGGTAGAAGAGACAACAAAAGAAAAACCTTTGAAAAAAGGAGACATGGATCGCAAAAACAAATCCAGCTAAATTTAGTATGACGCAAGCTTGTCTTGTTGCAAATTAATGATGAGTTCTTGCAAACGGAGGAAAATCGATGGCCTGCGTGTCATTCGGTTGGAACAGCAGCAGTCCGGACCGTGACATCATCTGTCCCACCGCAAGCAGAGTTCAGCGATTTTACCGTTTGCGTTGTGTTCATATTTTCTCCTACTACTAATCCAAACACTGTTGCACCTTTCACCGTGAGCGACCGCAACCAGCGGAAATGGAAATGTTCCGAAAATGGATTCCATCGGTAATATATATTTTTTTTTTGTTTTCAAACCTAAACCTGTCCCGTGGGGTTCCTTCCGCTTTGGCCCTAGCTTTTATTATGAGGTTCACAGCTATTCCGTTTTTGAGCTTCCATTTTCTCTTCGGGTCTTTCAATTTTTTGTTTTGTTTTTGGGAATCTTTTTCCATTTGATATTTTAAAGTATTGATTTATTTATTGTGTTTTTTTGCACACACAATATTTTTTTTGCTAACTGAGAGCGAGAGAGACTACTACACTGACACGAATGCACTTTCTAGTTTGCGAATTGGGTAAACTAAACCATTCAGCATATTTTTCATTCGATATTGTCTTCAAAGGAAAGTCGCACACCACCAAAATGTGCGATCGGGGTTGTGTACCGTGTGTGTTTAATTTATTTTATGTATTCTTTGGTTGGTTCTCTCTTTTGCGCTTTTTTTATTATTTTTTTTTTCGCGAAAGCCCCCTAACCCACTAAACGTGAGTAGCATGTCGATACGATGATGATCGGTGCATTACCAATGAGGTCACAGCGCGAATGTCTTACCCGTGGGGCGTAGTGGAGAGTTTGTGCGTTTTTTTTTTGATTCCCTAAACATTCAGCTAGCTCTGTAAACCTCAACGGTAATTTTGTGATGTTTCGGTAGACGATAGTGGGTGGTGATACATCTTTACACACTCTTGAAGATAGTGTTTCTGCCCACTGCAATGATCGCGAAGGGGCTGTGTTTGAAAGAGTTTCATTTCTCCAAGTGCCTCTTGACCTAATTTATCATACCTAATCTGGATGTTTATTGCTTCGAGAAAATGAGATGAATATTCATAGGGTGCGGCACGGCTATGAAACACAGACATAAAAAGATGATATCTTCACACCTTGATGAACTTGTCAATCGATAAAATGGTGACCAAATCTCTAACTTTCAACCTTACAGCTGTCAATACTTTCAACAGCTTTGAGGATGGAGCATTCGAAAAAATGTTTTTCTTCTTTAAAATAGAGTAATTAAGAGATTTAATAAAATTAAAATTTAACTTGTCTAAATTATGCCAAAGAACCAATACAATTATTGAGCAAAATTTCATACGAGTATAACATGCAAAAATTAACAGATGTACCAGAGATGAGTGAGGATATAACACTTGTTATATCATATCACACATAGAAGAAGGTAAAACATGAGATTTCCATCTCCCAGATTATGAAGGTTTCTTCCGGACCAGCAACAAACAAAATCACACCTTTTCTCCCTCGATCAAACAGGTAAAACAGGCCGAGACACCTACACGACTGAACCCGGAAAACAGGTTTGGTCGACCACCTGACCGATGTCGGCTGATGGTGGCACAGATGCATTGCTACTTTAGCGAACCCGACAACTTCAAGAAATACCATCGAAAGGTGCCATAAACATGATGTTCTGATAAATACCTTAAACCATTAAATTGAGTTTACGTGAGTTACCTGAGCAACTTGAATTTCATCTCAACAATTCCACGTTCAGGTAGCATTATGTAGTGGAGATTGACATGTGAAAATCGTGCACAAACATGTAGGGTTTGCAGACAAAAAAAACTCAAGGTTTGCATTTGAATAGAAGATGTACCCTCTCACGTCAGCAATGAACCCACGAAATGCAAAGTTGAAGGTCACTGACATGACAAAGCCATTGTAATGGGTTGGATGCGTGTTTCACCTGTTTATTCGACTGCCCTGCCGGTTAGTTTTACGCAGATTTCATGGGATTGGAATGGAACGCATACGCCTTTCATTACGTATTAATGGGCGTACACACATCAGCAACATTATTTTTTTTTTTTTTTTTTTATTCACTGAAGAACGGCCGGGCCGTATACCTTAGCAACATTATGAAGATGTACAAATTTATCGAACACCGGCCTATAGCTATTAAGCGAAATTGAAACAGGAAAACGAATGATAGTGTGCGCTTGCTATGCGTATGTTCACTTTCCCTTTTGTTTTGATCCGAATCTTCGCGCACCAGTCTGCCTTCCATTGCTGTATTATGCGTGAGGCTCTAGATTTCAGACACTTGTGTGAGAAAGTGAATTACATTTTGTTGATTAACAAATAATACATATCCAAGGATTATAATTAAATTAAATATTGATTGTAATTTCCGTCCACATTAAAAAGTGTTATATTATTAAACTATTTTTATAAGAATATTAAATATATTTACTCTTTTAGTGGTTTTCATTTATAAAATTTCAGTCAACTCACATATTAAAAAATAATTTATAACTATTGAAACATATAGCCCAACTGTACATTTTTATGCGAAAAACAACTATAAAACCGAAAAGAAAATTACGAAAAATCATCGATTAATCTAAAAAAATAGCCACGGCGCACATATGACGTCAACGAAATATGTTGTCGAAGCGTAAAGCTACAAACACACATGTGTGTGAGTATGATTCGGCGGTAAAAGGAAAACAGGAAAAACCTTCAACAGATTTGCTGTAGGATGGTGCGATCGCATCGTACCGCAGACATTCCTTCCACCTTTCGGGGAGGAATGCAATGAATTGCATTAAGCAAGCTTCACTGATCATCTATGTTAGCGGGCGGCGTTCAAATAACCGTTTCCTGCAAACGTTAGCCACCACACAGACACATGTGTTTCTTTCCTTTCCTTTCGTGGATGGCGGAACAGATATACTTTTTAACGCGTTACGCTGAAACCACCGCGAACCGAAAGGAACAAATGTGTTTTTTTTTATTAAACTATTATCTCTTATCTTGTGGCTGCAACACAGTTCATCACGAAATGATTCCTCCAACTCTTTTTGGGTGGCAAAAATTATAATAGAAAAAAAAACCTTGACAAAATTATACCCTACAGCGCATAGGAACACGATAGCAACAAACAGGTTTTTACTAAATTATTCCCTATAGAGTAGGATACGTAATTTTCACGCGTAATAGAGGCATTTGCTATGATAAATATCATTAGCTTGATGTTATCGAGATCGCGAAAAAAAGCTTTAAAAAATCCCATTGCCTACAATCATTTTTCCGGAGATGTCGATTTCTGCGTCCGAAACCAACAAAAGCTGCCAAAAACTAGGCTGCGCTTTCGGGGAGATATCTCCAAACGTTTTATCCCTTCCAAAGAGGTAGGCAAACGATAAGAAAAGCTCCATCCAAAGCAATTATTCAGTGGTCGGCAAGATAATTTGGAAACAGATATCATGGGAAAGATATGAAAGGTTATTTAAGTTTTTGGGCTATTAAAATTTCCAATTTTCCCATACTCCTGAAAATGAGGTCTATGACGACTAAACCTTCTTTATTTTTCTGAAATTTTTTCTGATTTTTGTTGAAAAAGATATTAAAAACAGTATCTTTCAAATTATTCTGACTTATTCTCTGAATTATTCTCTGGATTACCTGAACCCTCAAGAGTTACGCTTTAAACTCCAATAAGAAGGGTTTATCAAGTACTTTGCCCAACACTGCCCCAAGTCTAGGCACTAGTCGCGATCACCACAAGCTGACCAACAGACCGAACTCAATCGGCACGCCATCAAAAATATCGTCTCTTCTTATTCCAACTTTTCAGGTTGCTCCCGACCGTTGCTTCCCTACCATCGGTTCCATCTTCCGTTGCATTTTTCCCTTCATCATCATCATCTATCGTCGTCATGATCGTCCGTGGGCTTTCCCTACCTCCCGCGGTTTCAGTTTCTTTTTCAATGGGCAATAAATTAAAATTCTGCCTCTTAATTTAATTTCGTTGTCCCGTGTGAATGGTGCGGTGTGAGAGTGGCATGGGTGGCCCAGGGGGTGTGTGCGTGTGAAAGGGGGCGAAACATCGTGTGGAGTAGAAGGTTCCAACAGACCCGGCGTGAGATAGAGCTTTCACCTACCCCGGTGAGATTTGGAAGGAAGTAATCCAGTTAGGTTCCTCTGGGTAGAGCACACTTCGTTTTATTGATTACTCGGAGATTTCGGCATGAGTCTTAACCCCTTATCACACACATGGTTTCAGGAAAATAAATTCCATCGATTCCTCTATTATTGACTTCGTCACATTCAACCTCATGAACGATCGCAAAATTGCATACAGCTCAGTTGCGGATAATCAAAACAAAAGTCGTGAAAGTGTGCTACTGCACAACACAAACACAAGCCGGTACTCATTAAAACTGGTTGCAAAAGGCTTCAAAATGCATCCATCTGAATGGGGTGTATGAGTGAGTGGGGGATTTACCTCCACTGATAAGCAGCTGACGTTTGGTTGTCTTGGAATCGGCGCGTATGTGGGGTGTGGCGTTAAAGTAATAAACCTGGCCGTGTTTGAAAAATTCAAAGCATCAAACCATCACGACATGATGTGTCACAGGTAACATGCAGTGCTGCTGCACCCATTTTTCCGACAACTTCTTCTGTCAGAAAGGCGGACAAATGATAAGAAGCACGTTCCCATCCCATCGGGGAAGGAAGCAGTCTTTTGTATAAATCCGGTTTAATACCCGTACGAGGGGAGGGTATGTTGGGTGTTTTGTGAACGAATAAATGGAAAATAAATACACACTTTTGTGGTGCCTGTCAATGGAAATCGGCGAAAGGCCACACGGCGAAAGGTGACAAAAAGCTGCGGGTCGGTGAAAACGGAAATCTGGCGAGAGAGAGCGAAAGTGGTTCCCTTTTGGCAGTGCGGTGGAAAGTGTAGATAGTAGATCATTCCCACCTTCGTGTTAGCCGCTGTTGAGCAGGTTGATTTGCAATGTTGATAATTAACACCTCGACAAATGGTTTTATGTTTCTGTAACGTAATTTAAGCCTTTGATGGTGTCACTTTTGCTTTCGCATGGGATAATTTATTGCATTATTTTACTACTATTCGACAGAATCATTAGATGACAGTAGTTTGTTACAATTTAAACCTTTGTTTTATTACAAAATATTTTATTTTTTGAAAGATTAACATTTATGTGAAAGAAACGAAAAAAGGCCAAGATAAGCATTTCATTTGGAATGGATTATGCATTTTGCAAAACTGCAATTCTCTATACACATACACACACACACACACACACACACACCAATTCTACGAGCCTGCGTCATGTTGAGGGGAATGAGAACATCACCCGGTGCGCATATGTCTGTGTATATGCAGTTGCGTTCGTTCGTTGTACACATATCGCGGAATTTGATAAGCATTTCTTCATGTGCTTTTTTATTGCTGCTTTTGCTAGTATTGTTGGTCGATAAAAATGGTGTAGACGGGCCAGAGACGATCATAGCGTCATATACCGAAAAGGCAGCTCGCTGCTTTCGGCATTACGTACACACAGACTGCATGGACAATGCAGAGCCAAACGAAGGAATTCAATGGAATGTGTAACTGAGAAAGGTGTAAACCGGTGGTTGGCTGTACATCACATGGTAGGTTAAAAAGTTATGTTACAATTGGCTGACATTTTTGCTTTGTTTTCGATTGACAGTGAAATATAAGATTGATGAGTTCTTTGCGGAGAGTAAAGAATCAAAATCATACACGAGGTAAGATACGATCAGGCTCATTTTGTTCCACTATGTTATCTTTGTTGTCATATTTGTGTCCAACAACAGTCAAAGGGAATGCATTTTTCGGTGGCTCAAAATTAAGAAATGATAACGGAGCTATATGCACATAATCTTCACATGATAATATTCCCGTGAATCATTCCAACGACAGATAAGCTATTCGTTGATAATGCACCGGAAAGTTTGTCATTCAATATTCACCAAAAATCAATGTCACAAAGAAAAACACATTTTTGTATCTCTTAATTTCTTTTCGATTTGGTGCAAATCGAAGCGAACAGGAAGTGACAACGTTCGTTCGCACATGCATATTTTATTGTACCACTTATTGTTTGTTATGCAAATTTACAGACATTCTAACTGGTGCTTTGTAGTCCTTTTTTTACCTTGAGCTTGCAAATGAATTCAAAAAAACATCGCCTGGAAATCGGCTCAATTTGTCGAGGTTGATCTTCACGTAAATGATCCGCGAAAATCATTATCAGATGACAATTTTCCACACCTAAAACAAGAGGATTGCGTTTCGAGTCCGCACACAAAGAAAAAACAAATAGCATCGTCATACAAATACACTCACAAACACACTGTCACCTCGTCTGACAAGAATGCTCTACATTTCACCCCAAACTGTTGCGCAAACTCGCCTACTAGTCGAGGGTAGGTTGCCAACTACAAAGGCCCACTAGTAGACTGTTGTCCCAACAAGGACCACACAGATACGCGTTCATGCTCGCAGCTACAACTCATCTAGGATGTCCTCCGCAACTGGAAAGCTTTTCATTCCATCGTACCCCCATTGTGAGACGTGACCATGGCCTTGTGCATCTTCTTCACGAAGGTGATAGCCAAATTGGTCGTTTCTACGCATTAGCGACGGGTTGCTAATGCGGAATAATTTCCGCAAAAGAAAGGATTTACAAAAGTTACTTACAAATCTGGATTCCTGGGTTTCCATGTCGTACGCAGACCGTGTTGATGGTTGCTGCTGTTGGTTCTCCATGCTTACTGCTGGCGATTTTCCACGTTTTTCCTCAACCCTGTTGTCTTCTCTTCTCGCTCACACACACACACAGAGTAAAAGTTCACCAGTGCGTTGCGAACGATGTAAAATGCATCACCAACGCTTCTTCGTCGTGCATTGATGAGACGAACGAAGGTGTGAGCGATGAGGGGGGGCGGGTTTGGGGTGTTTGGTGAAATGGGGACAATTTTTTTCTGCAACTTATGCTCTCACCCACGATGCATCTGTTTGCCGTGGGATGATGATTTGAGAACAGGTTGCATACGGTGGTGCCGTGACCAGGATTGTTACACCTTCTGCACACAAGGCCGAGGAGGGTTGGGGCGATGTGTTTGCCCGAGAACGGGGTATGTCAGCAACCCCGCACAAATCGAACCGATGACGAAATCGCACAACGATGAACCCCACACACGCTCGCGGCTCTACGCAAAAAAAAACAAGTACCACACCGATTCACAGATGAGTAATCCAAGTAACCTCTCCCGATCGAACACAGTCGGTGGAGGTGTTCGATGAATGCGATGGGTGCTCTGGTGGTGGATTTAAGTCGCGGAGGATGGACCTTTGCAGCTGGTGCAAATGCTCCCGAATTCACGACCACCTGAACCGTTCACTTCCGGTATCGCGTTCGAAACACTTCCGTATGGATGGAAAAATCAACCTTTCCGCGAAAGCCTCCTCAATTGGGCTCCGGTTTTGACATCATTTCTTTCCACCCGTACTTTTTTTTCTTCTTTCTTCATTCAATACACACTCGCACACACATTCGCACATGCACAAACACACTTGCACGTACAGCACACGCGACACACACTTTCGCTTCCTCGTTACCGTCGTGGTAGTGGTAGTGAGCTCACACACATTTGCACACACTTTTCACGGAACAGCTTTATTTTCTAACTTTACCTTCATTACTTTGCATTTCATTTGATACTTTTGCACACTTTACGCTCCAACTAAAGGAGAAAAGTTGAATTTCACTAGCCACCTGGACACGCACACACAATTACGCACACCTTGCGACAGCCGTGGACTGCCGATTTGCAAGATTCGAGACCTACATGCATACACGTCGGCTGTACACTTTACCGAAATTTTAGCATTCACACGGATGCAGCTGAAGACACACACTTCCCATAAACACGCAGCATCTTATGTATCCCACCATCGATCTTTTTCACTTTGTTTGCAAGTTTTCTTTGCACTGTATGACAGAAATATTCTCACACTCACTGCTGCCTCTGCGCGTTCTTCCACGGTGGACTAAATAACGATTACGTTTCTATCCTGTTCTGCCCTTAATACGTTCGCACCGTTGCCCACAAGCGAAGCCAACCGGTTGGCGTACCACAAAACTAACAGTATACACACGGTACGCTAAATTACAGTGTAATTTACACTGAATTTATGCTGTTTAGACACGGACGACGAGCGACACACACCCGTCCTACTCGAGGTTGCAAATGGATGTGCCAAGATACATATATTTATCTGGCCTACCTTTGAAGCTTTCATGCGAAGCGCCATCTTGGACCATATGTTCGAAAATCATATCTACACATCTTGATCTATGCTCTGCGATTGTGCGTTCCCAAACACCAAAAATATTTCTCGCATGATAACCTACCAAATTTCGTTGAAGACGAACAATAAAATTAACCATGAATAGCAAAAAATATCAGAAGAAATAACAATATAAAAAAAATACTTTAAAGATCATGCATTTAAATTCCTAAATAACAAAGTAAAAGAAAGTTTTGCAATTACAAATAATTTTCAAGCAATTTTAAAATTAAACTTCGAATTTTCGATTTCATGTGTGTCCTTATACACCTTGGATATTGTTGTCATTTCGCAATATTCAGAATGTAAACAAACACACATTTGTATCGCGATGCTTTCGCAAGAAGATGTTAATTTCATTGAAAATTCGCTTTCTTATGAGGATAAAGTGAGTTGAAAAAGTTCAATCATTTGCTGAATAATAATAAAATCTTCGCTTGTTTGTAGGTATCGTTGATATTTCTTCTCTACGGACACCGGAACCCACAATATGCGCTTCAAATTCTCACCGTTGTTGGACGAGCTGAGGTATCGGAGGAAACCAACTTTCTGGTGGATTGGATGAATTTTGTACGGCAGTCGACTGAATGGGAAAATGAGTTGCTTGAAGTGCTAACAATTATGGAACAGAATTTGTTGCTGCTTCGTGCTGGGTTCGATGACGATGAGCTGCGGTTGAAGTTTTTCCCTCGAACGGCTGAAATTGCTTTCTTTGTCCATCCTATGCTGAAGGGATTGTATCACTTCTGCGAACGATTGAACGATGAGACCGCGTCCAAACTACTGAAACAGTTGGAACGATCTACTGATAGTGCCTTACAGCAGAATACATGCATGGAAATTGCTTTGCTTCAACTGCTTTGCAACGAAAGCATTCAGTTAGGATTGAAACAAACCGGCCAAGAGAGTAACATTTTGATGCTAACAGCTGCATGTAAAGCGATTGAATTGTACGATGAAGGTGATTTTCTGAAGAGTGTCGTATCGCATTTTAATCGCCATGTTTCTAGGCGAAGTCAGGAACAATCTGACGCAAGTACAAAGAACATTCCAAGCGTCACTGATGTGTCCGGTAGCCAGAGTCCATCGGGAGCTCCAATAACGAAGGTTCAAACAATACAATCTCCACTGGAATCTTACTCGTTCCATCCCGAACGAGCAGGTATTGTGCTGCTGATAAACCAATTCACCTTTTATCGCGAAACAAATCCGGAGCTAATAGAACTGCTACCTGCAAGACCACTGAAAGATCGCAAAGGCACTGAAGTGGACAAAAATGCTTTGCAGAATCTCTTCACGGAATTTGGGTACGAGCTGATATTGGAAGAAAACGTTACACACCACCAAATATTACAAGCGGTGCAGCATGCGGTTCAACGTATAAAACAGGCGCACTGTTCGTTGATTGTGTGCTTACTTTCCCATGGCCAGGAAGGTAAGGTGTTCGGATCGAATAGCATCCCGGTGGAAGTGAAAGCTATCCAGCAACTGATGGCTAATGAACGTCTCACCGGCAAACCGAAGCTTTTGATCGTGCAAGCCTGTCAGGGAGCGGATCTGCAATCCGCCGTTCCAATACCGAACCACGAGCACGATGGGTTGGACGGTGAAGAAAGGACGGCATCGGTGTTTATGGATTTTCTGGTCGCTTGGTCCACCGTGCCTGGATTTGCGTCGATACGACACATCGAAAAGGGTTCCTGGTTTATTCAGGAACTGTGTGAAAAACTGCGCCAATTATACGAAAGGTAAACCATTTGGAACGATTTATAAACAACGGTACTAATGGGTTTTATTTTTACAGTGAACATATCATGGATATACTAACAGCTGTGATAAACGATGTAGCGAGCAAACGAGGATATGGCAACGAATGCATGGTGCCAATTGTGCAGAGCACTTTAAGCAAAAAGCTTTATTTTCACCGAATAGTTACAGCTCAATGAGCATAAGGATAAGAAAAGGGCAAGGGTCGTTCAATATTAAGAACAACCATATAATTCGGTTTCAAAAGAACAATAAAATGATGGTTTAAATTATATCCTTTTCTTATAGCAAATGATACGATAAACGTTTAAAAAAATATATAAAATAACATTTAAAATTACCATCCGATCATGCTAACATAAAGAGCCTTAATTTAGTTTATAAAAGCCTTTTAACGGTTGTTTGCTGCATGATAAAACCATGCGCCCCCATCTAGATCGACGAACACCACAATCGATGAAACGATGAGAAATAATCGATGTACGCCGCTAAGGATATCCATGCTCGCTGTGTGCATGCTGGGGCTGGTCAGACGAAAAGCGACGGTTCGTTGACAGCACACCGTCGTCCGTAAATTCCCCACCCAAATTGCCAACAGAGTAGGCACAGGAAAAAATGTTTCTGCACCCCAACGCCAAGTAGTGAAAAAACTTCCAAAAACATTCCCTATCCCATCGTGTAACGTGGTTATAGTCGAGTGAACGATGTAGAGAAACCAGATAGAAAGAAAGGATGCTCATCTGTGCACAACGAAAGAAAAGCTCCAAAGTTTTACTGACCACACGACCGTTTTGTGCATTTCGTTCTCTGGTGTAATCATGTGTGTGGAGTTTATTGAATGTTAGCAATCCTCCGAGTGAAATGTTCCTTTTGTTTATCAACGTTTGTTTCCACTAGTTAACGTATCCGTCCCATCTACGTTGAAGGTAAGGTTTTGAGGGTGATTTACGGCACGGAACACGACGACGTGTTGTCCGGAACGTAATATTACATGCAAATTCCAATAGAATTTCTATTCTATGGAACACAATGTCAATGATGGAAAGCATTTGGAATAGATGGAACTAATTTTCCTCACATATTTAGGTGCAATCGTGTAGTCATTGGAAAATACGCTGCAGTATCCTTTTTGACCCATGCCATTGTGTGTGCTTGTGTATGTGAGTGCGAGTGTGTGTTTGCATGCATGCGCGTGTGTGCCGCGCGATACTTGACATTAGCAGCGTATACAAAGTGGAACAGCAGAATCGATCAAAAGTGGGAGCCACCTTTTTTCATCGATTTTGCAAACGGCCAACTGTCAGGATATCAGCTACAGCTCGCACTGAAGTGGAAGGATATGTGTACAGTATAAAAAAACACCCATACAAACACAGCCGTACATGACGAAGAAAAAGCGCGCCGAAAAAAGAAGGGCAGCGCTCCCGTCAAAATAAACATAAATGTGTCGCGCGGAAAAAAGATCCTTCGGGCTGTGTTTTCCATTCGCTATACAGTGTGTTTTAAGCTGTGTTAAGTGCTCCCGTGTGTGTATGTGTGTGTTTGTGTGGTTGGAGCAGCGGATTGAATAAGAGATAAACACACAACTTGTCCGGATCCGTATGTCAGCATCCGTGTGCTTCCAGTTTGCTGTGTGTTTGGCTCCCGTAGTGTCCCGCAGGCAGATGCAGTTTTATTGACACTGTATGACAAAGAACCAGCGCCAATGGGGTTCTTTGTTTAGATGTCCAACCCAGACCCAGTGTGTACCATTAGCTACCGAGTGGAGTAGAATGCAAAATGAGTCAAAAATAGACGAAATAGGAATAGACACAGCTTAGAAGGGTGTCCTGGCACCATCTGTTTGCGAAGGTAAACAGTGCAATCGGTAGTCACATTTTCTTCGTTCTTCCACGCGTCAGAAGTTGTCACAGGGGTGTGCAAGGTGACGCAAAGATAACACACAACGCAACAAAACCCTGCGAAAAACCAGCGAAAAGATGCATTACCGCCACGAGGATATTTTGGTGCCACACGAGAGGAACAACCATTCGCTCGGTGTTGCTGCTTCCGATGCAAAGTATGAACAATCCATCGTTTGGCCATTCCTCATCCAGGTAAGATAGCTTCCGGTGCAACATTACACATTTGTGTCAGTGTCCTTATTCTTTGTCGTTTCTACTTTCTAATCAACAGAATGCGATGGAAAATCCGCTTTGCACCTCAACCACGTCAACGACATCGACCGTGTCCGTGTTGCTCTGGACGACGATTGCAGTGTTCGGGATTGTTTACACCTTGCTAGGTAAGATGAAGGATGTGTTGATGAACCACTTGACCTCGATTCCCTTATAGCACGTTGTGTGCGCTTCGAGCGTTAACGGAATGAATCTGTTCCATTTTTCATGAGCGTCCTTGGAGAAGGTTGAAGATGTTACATTTGCGTATTTGCCTCAGGTGTCGCTGCATGGACACAAATCGTATTGGTTGTCCTCACTGAATCCTTTGAAAAGTGTTATTCATATGAATCTCCTTTAAGGAGTTTTAGGAGTTCCGGTTGGAATCCTACTTTTATTTGTTACCCTTCCTGCCTGCCGAATGGCTCAGTCAAAGACTTGGTCTGTATTCGATCTTCCTTCCTTCTTGGTTGTAGGGTGTCTCGGTCCAAGCCTTTTGGCCTCTGCTTCGGTCTTCCTTCCTTCCTTCTTGATGGGCCGTTTGGGGATGCTCTAGCGTCGTGATCGGAACGATACTGTTGTTTGATGTTTCTTTGATTATATAAAGTTTGAGCCTGACCTTTGGAACGATACTTATTGTTTCGTACGGATATACTAGCGGTTCTATATAACAATTTGGGCAGGTTTGTGTGTTTCCTCCTAGATGGCGCCCTGTTCGTGTCCTGGCTAATAATTTGCTTTGACCCATAAATCTTCAGAGATTCATGAATCCGCATAGAGTCATAGAGAGAATTATTTCATAAACCCTATATAAGCCATAATGTAAACGTCTATCAACTTCAATGTTTCAGGATATCGATGCCTCCGAGCGATAGGATTTCTGACCGGATTAGCGGCCGGTGCTGGTTGCATAGTGCTGTTGCAGAACAAAAACATTACCGGATTTGGTAACCTAGCGGCACCAGGTTAGTCTAACGAACATATTTATTTTAGTACCCTACGCTCATCCGGATTGTCTCGTTGCTAATTTGTACAGCGTTGGCAGTTGTTGCTGGTTTGTTCGGTGCAGTACTCGGTTCGACACATCCCATCTCCTCCACACTGATAGGAGCTTCCGCTGGTGCATTAGTAGCCGGTGCAACGATTGCCGCCTGCATAGCCACGTTACCTCATTACATATTTGGTGTAAGTTGTGGGCATTATCATTTCCCTCCAAGGACAAATTAATCATCTCCAACAATATCCTTTTTTTTCTTTCCAGGAGAATGAGTTGTTTGTATCGGTCGTTGGTGGAGCAATTATTTGTGCGATTGTGACATTGTTCTGTCCAAAGTTTATGTCCATCATCGCGTCCAGCATCATCGGTTCGGCCATGATTCTATGCTCGATCGATTTCTTCATGCACGGACTGAACACGTTGGACTGGGTAAGGAAAAAGGCGCGGAAAATGGTACTCCATGCATCTACAATTTCCCCTTTAACGCTGCAGATCTTCAACATGAAGCCGGATCCAACGCCACCACCGTGCTGGGGTGGTGTAATCCTTTGCTGTTGGCCAATAACGTCCGTGCTTGGTGTGCTGGTGCAGAGCTTCGTTACCGCCTGGAAAATTGACCACCGGCGTCAGCTACATCATCGCCGGAGGCGACATTACAAGGGTCGGTCTGGTTCGAGATCGCGCGAAACCCGGGAAGAGGCCCGCCAGCGCAAGTATCGCTATCTGTATCAGGTTCGCACTGCCCGGGGCGATATTATCTCGCAGGTGAGCGCAGTGCCATCGTTCGATCCCAGTGTTCGGGCATTTATTTATGGCAAAGTTTTCGTTTCCCTTAGATTCTTAGATAAGCTGTTCTAAAAGCACGGAGTAGCTTTGAATCATAAAAGAAAAGCAAAACCGACCATGAGATATAGCGTAAGCTGAAGGTATGGGTTTGTGTGCATGCTTTGCTTCGCCATTTGCCACTACGTAATTATTCGTTTTTCTTGCTATTGAGACGAGAGGCACATATGTAGCAGGCTCCTTACTTCGTGATGTCCAGAACGGAGATGTTACTAACAATCTTCATCTATCAAAGACTTTCGTTAATAGAACTTTGAGGAATAGATAGACAAACACTGTACACCCGTTTTGAAGAAGCATTCCAAATTGAACAAAACACAAATTAGTCACTACGCTTGTTTAGTCACTCAGTAATTACACACCAAAGCCTGAAGCATCTTGTACATGGTTAGGCATGTTTACTTTCCTGCCTCAAGTTCAAGTGCGTTCTGTGCATTACTAACATAGAAGTGTGATCCTTTGCTTTATCTTTCAGAATTTTGTATCCGCCCTACAGAAGCACGTCACCACGGATTCCGGCCCACCATCGGAAGTATCCACGAAGCTAGGCTCGAACGATCGTAACACTGCCCGCAGCGATCGCACCCATCTGACCAACCTGCCCGACTCCGACTTTGACAAGATGGATTCGAGCTGCGAGAAACGTTGACAGAAGCTGTCGTCCGTATCGGGCAAGTAGTACCGGTCCGGCGGTGTCGGACATCGGCGCAGTGAGCGCCTTTCCCGGCAGTATTCCAGCCGTAGCATAGCGCAGGAGATCGATCGTGAGCTGGCACTCGCTATGCCACCGGGGAGCGTTACCGATCCTCGCTGATTCAATCATCGGTTTACGTTTAAGTTAATGTAAGTGTTTTACGTTGAGCATTTACCACAGTAGACGGATCTTTTTGAAACGTGACAAAGAGCGAAACCAAACTATAATGGTGTTCCATTACGCATTTAGATGTTGGAGAAGTGGAGCCGAAAGCGATTAACGATTGTTTATTGAGTGTATTAACGAATGCAAAAGTGCAAATAGAAGACGATCAAAATTGATAAAAGTGATGCAAAGAGGTTACCGGAGTTGGACAGAAGATAGTAAAGATACATAAACGTAGTAGATAAGCGAAACGGAAGGAGACGATGTGAAGCAAGCAAAATAAAAACGCGGGAACAATACGAAACAGTTGTAAAGTTGGTGCTCGAAGAGCGACCGTGCGAGTGAAAAACCGTGGAATGGAATATGCCAGAACTCAAAGAGCAGAATTGCACAAGCAAGACAGGGACATAGCTACACGAAATGTTATGCGAGAATATCTTCTTAGTGAATAAAAGTTTTACAAAACCTTAATCCTTAAATGACATTTATACTAAAGTACGGCGAAGTCGAGAGTGTCAGTGATTATCTTCCGCGCGAATGAATCTAATTCATGATTTTGACAAGTAGTAAGCTAATGATTAATACACACTAAAGCGAGTAACTAAATGGCAAAACAAGAATAAACCCGACGATGCATGCTAGCACACGATCGCGCTCGCAGATGCGGTTTAACCAAAGTAATCTTATAAAGGGTAATAACACATAAAAACATCATAAACTTTATTGCAACATTGCAAAATTCAACGCTCTTAATCTAAAAGAAACCAAAGGCGAAAACAGAAGCACTCGCACACAAAAACGCCGGGAAGAAGAGAAGCATGCATTTAAAACAAAATTAACCTAATCGTTAAATAAGCCCAAAGTTAAAGGAAAAAAATGGAAACCGAAGCTGTAGAATGGTATGAATATGCAGTGGGATGTGAAGCGTATAAGCAAGGAGATATTGACACAAAATGGCAACGGAACCGTCTAAATGGTTCCACCCTCCCAGAAGAATCAGAAAAGTCAGAAGAAAGGTAGCGAAATGTATTTTCTGTTGCAATACAAATAATGCAAAACTAGACTAGGTTATAAAAGCGAGAGGAAGAACCAACAGAAGAAAAGAGAAATGTAAGAAACGATGCACAAAAACGACGTTAAAAAAATATGAAGTAAGTGATGCAAAATGTATTTGGAACTAGAACAAGGTGAACAATCGAGAAAGTGCTGAAGCAAAGTAAACCAAATGTGTACAGTTGTATGTAACGGCTATTCGTTCGATGTGTAACTACGCGGCATTATATCGTTCAAGTGACTAGTGTGACTAACTGTTGTTCCATTACTTTTTTGTGGTTTAATTTTAACCGTTTTTCGCAACATGGGATTTTGTATGCGTTCCCAGGTATCGAACCATTCACTTAAAGCCAGTGTTGTTCGTTTTTATTAAAGATAAACAATTCTTAAAGTAACTTAAAATGGTAAAGATAATGGCAAGCGATAATTGAGTGCAAATTTGCTGGAAATTAAACGAAGTGCGAATAACAGGCACATGTACACGAAACTGTGAAACAATAATGCGAACTGTGAAGTTGGTTAGTAGAGCAGGAAACCCAACATGGAAAAGGAATTATGAAGCGAGGGTGCGGTGCAGTGTGGAGAAGGATTTTATCGACAAATCGTACACATTTTGGGCGGTGGCTAGGCCGAAAGATTACAAAACAAAAAACGGTGCTGTAAAGAGAAGGAATCGTTCCAATGCAGATGAGAGGTTGTGCTTTGAAGTAGAAATGAAGAAAGAGTTGAAAATGCACCACTGGCAGACAGAAGTATTCCGAAAGGCAAAAAGGTTAGCTACTTAATGGATGTGTATAGGTTTATAATGGAAGCTCAAATATATAAACAACATATTTTGGAATTAACAAAGTGTGGTAATTTACTTTCGTTTGATTGTGTCTCTAAAGTCATCTCTTATCATCTGTTGTTAGCTGTTCTTCACAACTCGATCAAAATGCTTGCTGTTTTAGTATTCGGGGTTTCTTCATGTTCTTGCTCTTTCCTTTTTTATATAGTTTTTCGATTAATTATATCATGTTGTGATAGTGATTAATATTAAATTTTTGGTACTAATAAAAAATTATTTTAATCAAACGAAACGAATGAACAAACTGGATGAATTGTTATGCATTTTCTTCTTTTTTTTGCTCTTGCGAAAAGGATCAATAGACTCCTCCCTCTTTTTATCCCATGCACACGCATGCACTAAGGGTTCTTCGATGGACACAAATCCATTACTTTTCCTACAATTTAACATTCAAGATGAGCATCAAAGTTCCGATTTTTGATCGCTTGATTTTTACGGGTCCAAACAAATTAATATTTTTGATTTTGTTGAGTTCATGATCAAAATTTCTTAAAAATTCCATTGAGGGTATCCAGCAGACATTCCATTAGTATTCTCCTTTTTCGTGTAACGTTTTATTTGTTAACATATTTATGATTCTTTCTGTACGATTTGTGAAACGTAGATTCATGAAATTTTAAATTTTATATTTATCAAAATGTTTCCTTGTCCAGTGGTGGCAAACTCATACGTCGTTTGGTCGAATACTGAAACTTCTTAAGCATCACACGAATAATTTAAGGTACAATCGATTAAACGGCAACTCCAAAGGTTTATTAACGATTGATCCTCTCTGTGTACCAAAATTACAAGCTCAATCGTATTGTCTAAGGTTGTGGATGGGTTGTTGGACGAATTTTCAGGTGTTTTTGTGTAGAATGTTTCATTATGGTATCGTGCTTTAAGAATATGCAGCTTTTTCTAAACACAGAATATGTTTTTTTAAAGAATTTGTTATATTTGTGCGATTCCCGGTCAACAAATGAAGAAGGCGTGGCTATAAACCATTCGATTGTGCTTTTTGCGTGTGCGCTAAAGGCGTGTGTAAACGAAAACGATTTAGAGAATTTTAAGAATGTTATAATAAATGATTGACTATCCTGCTACGTGGTAAACAAAGTCTAATACGGCCTGGCCGTCACACAATAACAAAAAAAAAAAATAATAATAAATGATTCAAATTGTTCAAATTTTCCAACTGGTTTTGATATTGCATAAGTAAATGGAGATAAATATAGTTTCAACAAATATAAATTGTCTTAAGTCTGTAAATCATTCCAATAATTTTGTTTCCATCTGCAAGACAATCCACCAAAACGCCATCGTTGACACGCCACTGCATCGCCCAGCTTGCGCTCATCTGCTGCGCTGCGGTTGCCGTTCAGTGCGTTAAACAAATTGGAATCGTCAACAGGCGAACAGTGCGTTACTCGCGTTCTTGTCGCGGTGCGGACCACTGCGTGTTTATTTTCGTGTCACGAGCACGATCGTGTGTGAATCAAAGGCGTCTTTGATCAGGCAAGCTGACGCACAACGGAGCTTCGTTCAAAAGTGATTGATCGTCCGTTTCATATCAGTGAGTGCGTAATAAAAGAAGAAGAAAAGAAGGAATGCTACCAAGTGATGATTCATTTGAAGAACAAAAGAAAGATGCAAAAGTATGTAGCGCAATTGGTTTAGTGTATTAAGGCTAGTTTATTGATGGATGGGATGTGGTTGGTTAGCGGCCATTCGAGGAAAGTGTAAACAAAAATTGCTTTAGTGAAGAAAAGCCGTATGCTAATGTGATATAGAGAGTGTTTGGGTAATGTTATAATGAGCATCATGCATTGCGTGTGAAAGTGTGTGGTGTAAAGATTCGAGAATTTATCCAATATCAAGCAAAGTGTTCCCTTGTTTCAATAACCAGCGTGTGACGTGCAAAGAAAGAAAACATGCTGCAGCATCCATCGAGCGATTACTACGAGCTATCGGTGGCCACCAAACAGACGCCCCCAACATTCAGTCCACAGGGTGGTGTGGGCGGTGGAGGCGGAGGAGGAGGTGGTGGTGGCGGAACGGGAGCATTAGTGATTAACAGCAATAATAATAATAACAACAACAACAACAGCAATAGTGTGAATAATAACAACAACAACAGTAGCGCCCCGAGCGACGCAGATCTGGAGCTGATTGCGCAGAATGGGACAAACGTTGGATCGGCCGCCGATCGAGAGTCGCTGCCAAGCTTCGGCTTCACCCAGGAGCAGGTGGCGTGCGTTTGCGAGGTGAGACATACCGAATGCGATTTCCCAGCCCGAAGAAAGCAAATTGAGCCGGAAATGTCGTGAGAGCGTACGGAAACGAAATCGGAATGAAGTGATTTGAGGTGACAACCATTATAAAGATGTTTAGAGCGTGTTTTTCTTTGTTGTTGTGTGGTATGAATTGTGACCTTGAGGAGGCGAACGTTTTGCGTGCCTTCTGGTTCGCATTGTTGGTTGATGAAAATGTCAAACGGATTATAAGCGGTCGGTCGGTCGGGTGTCGTTGAGCATCAAACACAACTCAGCCCGAATGCGGTCCGTTGGGAAGTCCCTTTTTATTGTTATTATTGTTATTTATTGTGGAAACATTCGATTGTTGCATTCCTCGTAGACGACTTGAGAAATGCCTGTTGATGGATATTCGGACAAAGAACTTGCTGTAGCTGATCGTTTACTTCGATCTTTGACTTGATTTTACTCAGACGTGATGATAGAATTTTTGAAAGTTAGTTAATATTTCTGTAAAACAAATCTAAAATACATTTCAAAGTTATATTTTTTCAATTAAAGAATCTCGCTTATAATTCTTCAAGATAATAATTACGAAGTGTCGTGGACAAAGTGTACAATAACAAGTTTAAATATGTAAAACTGATTTACAAATGAATTCTACTCTCTATTAAATATTCAAAAAGTCGAAAATAAGCAAAAAAACATAACAAAACTTAAAGAAGGAAGAGTAAAAAAGGGATTCCAAGTGGAATACCTTAAACAATTCTAATTCAAACTTCTCCTACAGC